>JADBJO010001648.1:282500-297500 GCA_016801955.1 Conus betulinus
AATGAATGAAGCCTGATAGGATGGAGGTCCACACTCCGACTCGGGGGGGGGGGGGGGGGGGGGGGGGGGGGGGGGGGGGGAACTTGAGTGACGTCAGACTCTCTCGCGCAACATTGACAAACAGCTAGGCAGGCAAAAACATAACAAAAGTCCCCCCCCCCCCCCCCCCCTTTTTTTTTTTTTTTTTTTTAATTAACAGCCAAACTTTTTTACACTATTTACATTCGAAGTCTTTCTGCTTTGTTTCCAAAACTAATGAATCGGACATTTTTTTTTTTTTTTAATTAGAAACATCAGGCTGGAAAAAAAAATCCCCTCTCCGTCAGTATGTAGGGGGCGGTGTGGAGGCTTGTAGCACATTGCCATGCACACACACACACACACACACACACACACACACACACACACACAGAGTAAGATGTCAGTGCGTGCTTTTCGGAGAGCCAGGTGTCAGTGTGTTCCTCTGGAGAGCCAGGTGTCAGTCCGTGCCTTTCGGAGAGCCAGGTGTCAGTGCGTGCCTTCTGGAGAGCCAGGTGTCACTGCGTGCCTTTCGGAGAGCCAGGTGTCACTGTGTGCCTTTCGGAGAGCCAGGTGTCACTGCGTGCCTTTCGGAGAGCCAGGTGTCACTGCGTGCCTTTCGGAGAGCCAGGTTTCAGTGCGTGCCTTCTGAAGAGCCAGGTAAATACGCCACAGATCTCCGATCTCTTGTAGTTTAAGGGTCCATCCCCTGACCAGGAACACGCGGTTCCACACAGTTTTTATTTGAAAGCTGGCCTGGGGTAGACTCTGCGTGTGTGTGTGCGTGTGTGTGTGTGTGTGTGTGTGTGTGTGTGTGTGTGTGTCGGGGGAAGGGGGGGGGGGGGGGGGTAAAACAACCTGTAAATGACAGAAGCGAACAAAAATATGAACGCTTTCCCGCAGCAGAAAATGATTACATGTGTTCATGCGTAGGCACTATCAGCACTGGCGGTCGTCACTCGTAGGCAACGATTCAGTGGCATGTCTCTCTGCATCAGGAACTCGGGTTTGGTGTTCGAAAAACGATGCCATTGTCGAGAAGCTAACGACACGCAAGCACTTGACGTCCAAACGCAGGCTTCAAACGAGAAACACGCGGCGGCGCAACGCAAACTGTTTGTTTAGAATTGGATAGCAACAGGTAGACAACTGTCATAAAACAAACCAACCAACCTGAGCTCAGTTCGAGTTGGGCTCTACAGAGAGCGAGGGAGCGGGAGCGGACGTGACAGCACGGCACGCGCGCAGCTCGGGGGGAAAACAACAAACAAACTGATGTTGCATGTAAAGCGTGTACTCAGTATACGTAAAGGGAGCAAGAAACTTGGAGAGAAATCTTACATTCCTATGAAGTAGCAAATATCAGAATCTCTGATTCAGATGTGCGCCATTTTTGTTGTTGTTTCATTTGTTTGTTATAAAATTCTGAAAATGAATAATATGTGTTTTTTTTTGTTTTATATTCAAACTTTAACTATTTTTTTTTTGACGTGAATTTGTGTCTCGTTGCCTGTGTGTTCGCGTTTGTGCCAGTGTGTGTGTGTGTGTGTGTGTGTGTGTGTGTGCATGCGTTGTGTATGTATATATACGTGAGTGAGCCGGCGTGTCTATGTATACGTGTTTGTGTTCATGCGTAGGGACTCTCTCTCTCTGGCATACATACACACACACACACTCGCGCGCGCGCGGGCGTGCGCGGACACACATATACAAGGGGCGCGCGCAGAAACAGAGACAGAAAATACGAGTACGAAAATTTTATTCATATTAAGGCCATAGCCCCATGCCGAAGGGGTAATACATGCAATGCACATCGTATAATTAATATTGTCATGAAGGAGTTGAATTTTGAAAACTGGTGCATATGTATCATACTACAAGATGAGAAATATATATATATATATATATATATATATATATATATGTATAATGCTGAACAATTGAGTAGTGGGGGGGGGGGGGGGGGGGGGGAAACAGTGCAGGTTAACAATTCTTCCGTCATTACAGTAATGACTTGGCAAAGATTTGAAATCAAGAAAAAAAAAAAAATTGAAGATCAGGTAAATGGGAAAATGCTTATATCATAAATATGAAAACCCTTCACTAGCTGTATGAGGGAACTATCGCAATCCCTCTCGAAGGCAGATCTATTTGTATCGCCTGCTCCGAGGCCTTTCGTCCACTGGATCGGACTCATCAGGGAGACATGGCTGATTGTGTCCGTGTTCTTGGCGTCAGATAGAGACGCACCACAGTCCATAATTCTGTGGTGCTCCGACCGCCAATTGGTTCGAAAAAGAATGCAACAGCACCCCTAAAGCATCCAGCGAAATGAAAACAAAACGAAAGTGTGGAGATGAAAAAAGTTGTTGAAAACGAAAAACATTACGCAAACAGTATAAAATGTAAGGTACAATCTTTGAGCCTATGCTTGAGGATCCATTTAAGGATGCAAGGGAGATCAAAAGATATGGAACAGTCTGAGTGGTCAGCTCTGCTGTTCAATAACCCAAGCATTGTCAGTGGCTAAGAATTGTGCAGAACAACCTTTCCTTGGATCTCCTAAGAGATGCAATCACCCACTGATTGACAAAACAATATAATGCTGAACAATTAAGTAGTGGGGGAAGCAACAAGTGCAGGTTAACAATTCTTCCATCATTACAGTAATGACTTGGCAAAGATTTTTAAAACTGAGAGGAAAAAACAATGAAGATGAAGTAAATGTGAAAATGTCTATCATAAATATGAAAACCCTTCACTAGCTGCTTGAGGAAACTATCGCAATCCCTCTCAAAGGCAGATCTATTTGCATCACCTGCTCCGAGGCCTTTCGTCCGCTGGATCGGGCTCATCAGGGAGACACGGCTGATTGTGTCTGTGTTCTTGGCGTCAGATAGAGACACACCACAGTCCATAATTCTGTGGTGTTCCGACCGCCAAGGGTTCGAAAAAGAATCCAACAGCACCCCTAAAGCATCCAGCGAAAGATTGTAGAATGAAACAAAACGAAAGTGTGGAGAGGAAAAAACGTTGTTGAAAACGAAAAAACATTACGCAAAAAGACAGTATAAATGTAAGGGACAATCTTTGAGCCTATGCTTGAGGATCCATTTAAGGATACAAGGGAGGTCAAAAGATATGGAACAGTCTGAGTGGTCAGCTCTGCTGTTCAATAACCCAAGCATCGTCAGTGGCCAAGAATTGTGCAGAACAACCTTTCCTTGGATCTCCTAAAGAGATGCAATCCACCCACTGATTGACCAAACAATATAATGCTGAACAATTAAGTAGTGGGGGAAAACAAGTGCAGGTTAACAATTCTTCCATCATTACAGTAATGACTTGGCAAAGATTTAAAATTGAGAGGAAAAAATATTGAAGATGAAGAGAAAAATGTGAAAATGTCTATCATAAATATGAAAACCCTTCGCTAGCTGCATGAGGAAACTATCGCAATCCCTCTCGAAGGCAGATCTGTTTGTATCGCCTGCTCCGAGGCCTTTCGTCCGCTGGATCGGACTCATCAGGGAGACACGGCTGATTGTGTCTGTGTTCTTGGCGTCAGATAGAGAGAGACACACCACAGTCCATAATTCTGTGGTGTTCCGACCGCCAAGGGTTCGAAAAAAGAATCCAACAGCACCCCTAAAAGCATCCAGCGAAAGATTGTAGAATGAAACAAAACGAAAGTGTGGAGAGGAAAAAAACGTTGTTGAAAACTAAAAACATTACGCAAAGAGTATAAAAATGTAAGGGACAATCTTTGAGCCTATGCTTGGGGATCCATTTAAGGATACAAGGGAGATGAAAAGATATGGAAAGTCTGAGTGGTCAGCTCTGCTGTTCAATAACCCAAGCATTGTCAGGGCTAAGAATTGTGCAGAACAACCTTTCCTTGGATCTCCTAAGAGATGCAATCACCCAACAAAATATATGCTGCTGAACAATTAAGTAGTAGTGGGGGAAAACAAGTGCAGGTTAACAATTCTTCCATCATTACAGTAATGACTTGGCAAGGATTTGAAATTCAGAGGAAAAAAAAAATGAAGACGAATTAAATGTGAAAATGTCTATCATAAATATGAAAAACCCTTCACTAGCTGCATGAGGAAAAAAACTAGCTGCATGAGGAAACTCGCAATCCGTCTCGAAGGCAGATCTATTTGTATCGTTTGCTTTGAGGCCTTTCATCCGCTGGATCGGACTCATTAGGGAGACATGGCTGATTGTGTCCGTGTTCTTGGCGTCAGATAGAGACGCACCACAGTCCATAATTCTGTGGTGTTCCCGACCGCCAAGGGTTCGAAAAAGAATCCAACAGCACCCCTAAAGCAGCCAGCGAAAGATAGTAGAATGAAACAAAACGAAAGTGTGGAGAGGAAAAAAGTTGTTGAAAACTAAAAACATTACGCAAACAGTATATAAATGTAAGGTACAATCTTTGAGCCTATGCTTGAGGATCCATTTAAGGATGCAAGGGAGATCAAAAGATACGGAACAGTCTGAGTGGTCAACTCTGATATATATATATATATATATATATATAGAGAGAGAGAGAGAGAGAGAGAGGGAGGGAGGGAGGGAGGGGGGAGAGAGAGAACACTGAACATGTTTAATGTCATTAGCTATACAGCCTTAGTGACGGGGGGGGGGGGGGGGGGGGGGGGGGGGTTACAGCACAAAATAATCTTATCAAAAACGAAAGTAATAAACATAAGGTAAACATCAATCATTGAAAGCTTGAAATACAAGCAAAATAGACCAGTATCTCGACCATACACTTTGATATTATTCATAGATGTAAGTATGTAAATACCAAAACCAAGAATATATTACTACTTCCTGTAGCATTCATTTTTCATTTGAACGTCGAAAATTCTAGTTGATGATAACCTCTGCTCGTATTTTCAATGCCTCTGCCATATATTTGGCAAGTGATTTCACTGAATTATCGTCATAATTCAGTTTTAAAGCTCCAAATGTGTACTGATTCATGGCAACATTCTTTTGAAAAATTACACACTTATCACGTACAGCACTGTAGTTTTTATAATGAAACAAAAAATGCGACTCATCCTCCCTAAGGAAGCCACACACAATGGACAAGGAGACGCTGTAGATGATTCAGTATAGAACCATCTTTCATGGGCGTTTAGACCAAGAGTTTAGACCAAGAGTCCTTGTTCTAAGTCTGGAGAGACAAATTTTATGCCATCTCTTCGTTATTACTGAAATACACTTTTCTGTTTTGAATATCCTTTTAAAGCCATAGAACCAGTTATATTTATCCGTGTTTTCCATTTTAGAATGCCAGTTTGTTTATATGAAGCTATCATCCTGTCTTTGAATTCCAGAATAAAAACCATCCTCATAACCCACTCCCTGGCACATCCATACAATCCCCAATCCGTGAGAGAGACAGAGAGAGAGAGAAGCCATAGCTCTCTTTGAAGCAGTTTTTTCTAAGAAAAATAATGTTCCGACAGTCAAAACAAATTAAAAAATACTAGCACGCTGACAAATTTATACATACATCAGAGAGAGAGAGAGAGACTTGGGGCACTTCGATAATTTTATTGTCATTACCAAAGAGGTCTTTTGACAAGGGGGGGGGGGGGTAAGAGAACAATAACATTTCCCTCTTCCTTTCCTGCACACAAACAGTACACATTCATTCTTAGTGTGTATCAAATCAAAGGTTAGCAAAAAGAAATAAATTCGTAAAATTTCCTCATGTCCTCAGGCACAGGAGTACTGCAGTAAGGTTACAACAAGAAAAAGAAAGAAGAAGAAGAAAAGAAGAGAGAGAGAGAGAGAGAGAGAGAGAGAGAGAGAGAGAGAGAGAGAGAGAGAGAGAGATACGTCACTGAATAAAAATCGTCATCATTGTGACGTAATGTCTGAGCTCGAGGAAGTCTCTAAAGTATTTCAACAGCTGGATGAATAAAGACGCCAAACGCGGAACTACCAATAATTCCATGATCACAACCACGACAAAGATGAGAAAATGTCAAATGACAACAATAATGACAGTTACGAGCATGGAGGTGAGGAACACGAGGCAGTCACGGATATGTTGATTGTGCAGATTCTGTCCCCACTGACATTGACACTGGGCTTTTTTGGCAACACAATGATCATGATTATAACAAGCCGCGCAAGTGGAACAAGACCTTCACTGGGCGTTTATTTCCAGGTCCTGGCATTGTCAGATAATTTGCTGCTTGTCATGGCCCCGCTTCCAAGATGGTTCGAATCTCTTGCGCGTTTGAGGTTTGAGGTGCAGGGACAGTGGATGTGCAAAATGAACGCATTTTCTTACATCTGTCTTTTCACAATGTCGTCTTGGCTCTTAGTGGCCTTAACGTTGCTGAGAACTCTGGCGGTGATGATACCTCATAAATTTAGTTGTATTGCTTCCAGATGGGTAACTGCTACTGTGATTGTCAGCGTTGTGGTCCTCTCGTTGACGCTGGGATACCTTGACATCAAGAGTGGAGATCTGATTACCAGCATTGTTACCTTGGTAGCTCAGTCGTCAGATCACATTCGAACTCACTGGTAGGAAAAAGTTTTTTCACACTTTATAATAATTGTCATGCTTCCTTTCAGTTTGATAATAATATGTAACGGCATCCTAATATACAGGTTGAAAATATCATTAAGCAGATTCCGACGTCGAAAAAAGATTTCTATGAATGTTAAAAAGAAGACTTGTTTAAAAAGTTTTGACGTCTGTTTACGAAAGTGTTTTGAATCCGTCTCCGGGGAAATAGTGAATCCTTCACAGTCATTTTGCTATCCGTTACGTTTTGTGTTTCTCTCGGTCCCACATTTTTTCTGGATGTTCTGTACGTAGTAAGGTTATTTCCGTGAAGAGCCTGCCTTCGTTTGTTCTCGTTATCACCGTACAGCTTCTCCATCTCAACTCTGCCGTCAAGTTTTATCTCTTCCTTATAGCGGGAGTTCGATTTTTAAAAGAGAGACACGGCAGATCCTCTCAAGGGTATGTTTTTTGTTTTACACCACAAGAAGAAAAGCTTTTTTCTTATTTTCCTCCTCCTCTAGGATGGCTGACGCGCCCGACAAAGCCAAGACACACGGAAACAGATGTCGCTAACAGATGTGTCCTGGAGAGCCTCGCGATATGGTTCTGAACATGGAATGTCGCGGACAGTTGAACTAAATCGGACACCACAAAACAGTTAGTCCTAGTCAGAGGTCTGGAACACGAAAACACAGGGTGCGTTCAGATGCTGTGTCGATGCACAAGCCAGCCCACGACACACAAAAATCGGCTGACAGCTTCCAACATCCTTCCCAGGATAGTCTGGAACCTGGGGCTTATTATGTGACTGACAGTAAACACTGTTTCTCCAGCGCTTCGTCGCCGACAGCTGACAGCCCGATCGCCAGCCAGCAATGCTCTCGCGGCGCGTTGGTTCCAGAGACTGAACAGGCAGGCACCGATGTCTTGGTGGTGGACAATATCACCGTTAGCATGGCTTTTCGAAAGACAGCATTCAACCATCGTGTGGTCGTGTAACAAATGAGCAGGCGGGTGAAACGCAGAAAAGATACCCGTATTCCGGTCTGCCGGCTGAACGATTTTCCACATCCCATGCCCACCGACAACATCGCGTTTGAGAAGCCGCAACATCATCTCTCGCTCCTTGGCCATTTACAGCCTTCAAATTCTCATTACTCCGGTACCTCTCAGGTTGTGTCACTGCGCTCCATGTTCACGACAAGACGCACTGCTGACGGTTGCCTGAACAAGTGCCCTTCTCCTTCGGCTGTGTCCCCAACGGGCAAAGGATGGAGCCAGCCCTTTGTGGCACACATCCCACAAGTTTGTGATGGGGTTACTGTCAGCCTTCGAGGTCATCCCAGACTGAGTATCCTCATCTCTCTCTCTCTCTCTCTCTCTCTCTCTCTCTCTCTCTCTCTCTCTCTCTCTCTCTCTCTCTCTCTCTCACACACACACACACACACACACACACACACACACCACACACACACACACACACCGAGGTTTTCCATCAACTGACATGATATAAATGGGACTGCGATGACAAACATGGAGTAAAGAGAGCAAACTGTGATGCAGTGTTTCTCTCTCTCTCTCTCTCTCTCTCTGTGTGTGTGTGTGTGTGTGTGTGTGTGTGTGTGTGTGTGTGCGCGCGCGCGCGTGTAAGGCACGTCATGGTCATGACAAAACTATTAATGCCATCCCAGTCACTTGCCTTGCTTCTCTGTCAGTACTCTGCCCGACCTGTCCCTACCTGTCCACCACCCACTCTGTTTCTGTCTGTCTGTCTGTCTGTCTGTCTGTCTGTCTGTCTGTCTGTCTGTCTCTCTCTCTCTCTCTCTCTCTCTCTCTCTCTCTCTCTCTCTCTCTCTCTCTCTCTCTCTCTCTCTCTCTGCGTGCGTGTGTGCGCACGCGTGTGTGCATGTGTGTGACGATCAGGTCATCGGTTTGGTAACATCGATATTTTGATATTGGTGTATGGTAAAGGATTTTATGTACTATTTTTTAATGCTTACAAACATACATACATTATTGTCCCACACAGCATTATCATTATACTCTGTAACGTGAAAAAAGTATAGTTAAAGGTTGTGTATTGGTCACCTTTACATTTATCACCAGCCACCTGAAATTCGTGGTGTCGCTATGTAACGTATGAATCCCCGTCTATTCATCTTGGTCTTGGCAACCCCCCTCGAATCGAATCCCCGTCTATTCATCTTGGTCTTGGCACCCCCCCCCCCCCACCCCCCCCCCCCCCCCCCCCCCCCCCCCCCCCCCCCCCCCCCCCCCCCCCCCCCTGAAGTTTTGTCTATTCCGAGAACAGATTTATTCGGCGTTATGAAAACTATGTCGATGACGCAAAGTAGCACATATAGTCACCAGAGCATTGTTCACTTGTGACCTTGAACCAGATAATATAAAAATGCCTGTGTTTTGCAGGTGAAACCCTCAAATTACGCTTCTTTCAAGTTGGATATGTGCATAGGGAATCTGTTGCTAGATTTCGTTAGTGCAGTTACTTTGCACTGATGAAAGATAATATTTATAACAACGGCCAAATGTCTTTTTTTCCCGCATGTCACTACATTGTTGATTTGTTAAAGCGGCAGACTGCAAGAGACGCAACTAACTATACCACTCTCATCAGCTTGCATCAATTTATCCGTAGTCCACCAGAATCACTGAGGCTTGTTCCACATTCCTAAATCATGAACTACACTATGTAACCGTCCGTAACAAAAGTATGAATGGTCATTACCGTCCTATATGCGCGTGGTTTGATAAACTTCACAAACAACAGAAGAATAAAGACTATATAACAATCTAATATCGCTCCTCAAATGTCAGCGACGACGATTTTTTTGTTGACTGAAACTTAGCGTCAAAATCACAGGGCCATCAGTCTGCTCAAAACAAAAGGTTTGGTCTTGACATCAAAGTAAACACATTTACCGGGGCCTTTCACTTTCAACATAAAAAAAGATATCAGTTGAACAAGTCAGAGAATGGTGTGTTATGGGCGTCATGACTGATCAATTAAAACAGTAATCAAGTTTGCAGCTGGCTTAGGATCAGTGTTAAAAAAAAACAAACAACAAACAAACATGTCACGTTGATGCTAATATTAAGTGTCATTTTATTATCACATTGATGCTAACATCAGGAGTGGGGTTTTACTTTTTTTTTTTGAAGACTTTGATATCATGTTGATGGTAATACTGAGTGTTATTCTTTTAAATCCACTATCTTCCTAACATTATCTATGAATCTTCAGTTCGTCATACTATCTATGAAGGAAGTCTGCCTTGGGGATGTTTCATAAGGATACTTCTGGCTGGTCGCAGAATTGCACATCGTTCTAGTTCAGCAGCTGGCTGGAACAGACTTGTCTACCCTACGATTTTTTTTTTAAAGCGTAATTTACTAAATGTGGCTGGAAAATACGATAATACGCTAATTACGACGACAAAAATACGAAAATTGGCGGCATTGGCTACAAAAGGGGGAAAAGTTGTACAATTTTCCTGCTTGAAGACGCTAGTTATTGCCCCTTATTCCAGTTGCGCGTTCTCGCTTACACCATGGTCGGCTGCGACTGACACAGATAGTCACTAGGAGAATGTCGCCACCACCAAAAATCAAAACAAAACAAAACAAACAAACAAAAAAAAAAACAAAAAACAAAAAAAACAAAAACAAACAACAATAAAAACGCGCGCTTTGAGAGTTCTTGGAGTTGTCTAGCAGCAAATACTATATCAATGGTTCCTCTATCTTTTCTAAAGCCACACTGGCTCTCCGGCAAATGCTATATATACATATAGAAAGGAGGCATATGCCTCGGTGGTTGTCACAAGCCTTTGCGCTTGTACAAATGGATTACAGATGCATCTTTGAATTCCTGATGGATTGTCTCCTGTTGCCACATCAGAAAAAAAAAAACCCAGACAATGGAGGATTTCAATCAGAGCTATGCCCACCTTTGAAGATTTCAGCTGGTATGTAGTCTGATGCAGGAGCTTTCCCACTAGACTGCAAACATATCACTTTCTGGGTCTCAAAGAGGGCTGGTGTTTCATCCATTTCTCTGTTAGTGGGCACTTGAGGGAGCCAGTCGATGGCTTTTCTCATTGATAGATGATGGGCGGTTTAGTACGCTGCCCGCGTTCCCACATCTTTTCCTTGTCAGTGATCGATATGTTTCCATCAGTGCTGAGCAGAGGGGATGATCCTGATGATGTAGGTTCATAAATTTCTTTCAAGGCATCTCCGCATGTCTTTGGATCTTGCCAGCTTTGTTGCTCAACCACGTGTCCAGTATCTCTCGTAGTTTCTCTTCAACTGTTCTGCGTTAGTTATTGAACGCATCTTTTTTTGGAGGTGGACTTGGTGACACTGAGGTAAGCTTTGTGCAGAAGATGTTTCTCATCACTAATCTTTGCGTTTCTTGGCTGCTGGTCCCAGGATCTCTATACCAGTATGTGTACCAGTTCTCTGAAGGTCGACCAGTTGGCTTCCACATTCTGGTTGTCCAGAGAGGCGGATTCCAAGCATTCTTTCAGCGTGTTTGCAAACAACTGCGTGGTTCTGGTGCTCTTCAGCTTGGTGCCAAGTGCCACGTCGTAGCATGGGAACCGTGGTGCTGAGACAGATCTTTTTGTGTCTTTTTTTTTACTTTCTGTGCATCATACATCTGCCGTGTGTGTCTCTCTCTCTCTCTCTCTCTCTTTCTCTCTCTCTCGTGCGCGCGCTCGCGCGCTGTGCGTGCGTGCGAGCTTGTGTGCGACGTGCGTGCGTACGTGCGTGCGTGTGTGTGTTCATGTGTGTGTGTGTGTGTGTGTGTGTGTGTGTGTGTGTGTGTGTGTGTGTGTGTGCTTCACGTAGGCGTACTTCATTCCGATCTTTGCTTCGTGTGTGCATGCTTGTAGTGCCAACAATGGCGGGCGGAGGCGTTTGCACACAACATCAGTGAAACCAAAAGATGTGTAGATTTGTTGTGTCGTGCGTGCGGCGATCGTGTGTTCAGACAGCATAAAGATAAAGAATTAAATGCTAGACTTCGTGCGCGCGCGTGTGTGTTTGTGTGCGTTGTCCATGTGTTATATATTGGTGTTGCTGGTGCGTGGGTGTCTGTCAACTGTGTGTGTGTGTGTGTGTGTGTGTGTGTGTGTGTGTGTGTGTGTGTGTGTGTACACAATCTCTCTCTCTCTCTCTCTCTCTCTCTCTCTCTCTCTCTCTCTCTCTCTCTCTCTCTCTCTCTCTCCTCCCTACTGATGTTACGAAATGGTGTGACTCAGTCTTTGAGTAGGCTTACCACGAAGATGAAAGTGCGACAACGATTTGCATTGGCGCAAGTTGATATATGTGACATCAGTTTCAAATGGAATTCAGTTTCAGTGATTCGAAAGGTGGAAGTACAAGGTCCGGTAGGAAGCATTTCATTGTTAATGACTGACATCTGCATGTGTGTAGCATGCTAAAATCTTGCTTTACTAAAAGCATGGCGAGGCTGTGATAGAATCAGTATCGGCATGCTTCACAAGCATGTAGAGCATACAGATAAACAGGCGAAACATGCCTAGGCCGTGCTAAGAAAACCGCCACTGTGTTCCCAGTGAAGCTGACCAGTGCTGACAGTGACTGTTTTTGAGGGGGCCTCTATCAGCTCTCAGGTAGGCGTACCGCGAATAATTCTCTGTCAGTTGTAAAGGAAAGATATGCATGCCCAATATGTTTGAGTTTGAGCGTGATTGAAACTAAGACGCATGCTCTCCACTGAGTTTAACTTTCATTTCACTTTGTGTGTGTTCGTTAGTCTGTTTCAATTTTTTTTTTGTAGGCAGCTCTTTGTGCTGCTTGCCAGTAATACGTATGAAAGAAGACCCATTCATGTTTGGTATCGGTCTGTCAGTCAAAGACCCACAATCCAGTGACATCAATCGCACACAGTTCGCTGCATTTTGGCACAAAGTGATAATGAAGAAACACAGTACCGTACTTCCGGCACGCTATCAGCCAGATTGCAAGTATCACATTACGAGTTTACGAGTATCACATTACCAGTAGGGAGGAAAGCTTGTAGAAGGTTAGCGCGAGGCAGGTGGCAGCTATATGCTGCAGTGCGCTCTTTATCAAACTCCTACCGCTTCCTCTCGCCTCTCTGTGAACGGTACGAGATCAGGGGCGATTTCCCTTCTCTTCTAACTAGATACTCCTCTGCAGACAAGTGTGCCTTGACAAGTTCTCCCGTCCCGCACGCCGGGTCTTACTCTAGGCTGTGATGTTGTACGAGTTCTTTTCCAGTTAGAGTTGTACTCCTCTGAAGGCTGTCCGCATCGTCTCTATCCACCAAGAGGGTTCGCACATTTCCTGTGCCAAGGGTAAAAGAATAATCCTCGTCTTTTACTTCTGTGAAGTTTGACCACTGTTATAGGGTCCCCACCAGCTGCGGTAGGCTGGATAAGGAAGAATGGAAACGGCAATGTTTAGGACACTTTTACTAACCCCTTCCTCCTGCTATGGAGGTGAGCAGTGCTATCCTAAAAAGGGCTGCTTTGTCGCTCAGGTGGCTGCCCAGCTCCACTGCTGCTCCAGTTCAGTAGAGACGACCCAATGGCCTGAGCCGCCTGTGTGCAGGTTTGCAATTACGGCTACCAATGTACCCACACCTGCCGCTTCGTCGCTTGCCCATCGCCATAGGACTTAAAAATGAGATAGGGATGTGGTGGATAGGGATGGACGATGATGATGATGATAGAAGTGACTTGCACAGTGACTTTGTTTAAAGTGAGGAGGAGTTGCCCATCGCCATAGGACTTAAAAAATGAGATAGGGATATGGTGGATAGGGATGGACGATGATGATGATGATGATAGAAGTGACTTGCACAGTGACTTTGTTAAAGTGAGGAGGAGTTGCACAATTCGTCGACGTCACTCTCTCAACCAAAAGCATCTGAGTTCAGCAGCAAGACAGGGTCAAGACGGCTGGAGATGGAGTCAGATGCAGTGGATGACCATGGTGTCTTTTGTGTCTCACCATGCGCTATGCACTCCACAGTGCATTGCTGGGAGTCGCCTTTCTGCCCGTTGAATCAGTTTGTGATTTTCTCCGCGCAGTCCACCGAGTCCAGTCTTCACATGCTTAGGTAGACAAGCCCAACCTCACTGAGGGGTTTGAGACTCGTTGGCTATCCTCACCTGAACAAATCTTGAATGTTAGCAAACCGCCAAGAGAAACGTGGACAAACGAGTCACAAGACAAAACACGATGCGTTTTGATCTCTTAGGTCTTCTTCAGGCAAGATACAGATAGGACAATGAAAATGAACGAGCAATCACCTTTGATCACTTCGTTCTCATTCGAAGCCTACCTTATGCTGCTGAAGTGATCAAAGCTAAGTGATTGCTCGTTCATTTTCATTGTCCTATTTGTTTGTATCTTGCCTGAAGAAGACATAAGAGGTCGAAACGTGTCGTGTTTTGTCTTGTGACTCATTTTTTTCCATGTTTCTCTTGGCGGTTCGCTAACATTTATTTAAGATTTGTTTAGATTTCCGCCTGCAGACGTCTCGCTTTGCTGCAATTGCAACTAGATCTATCCTCACCTGGTTCTGCTAGCCTGCCAAAGCTGTTGACCGGGGTATGGCATCTGTCACATGTTAACAGCTATGTGGAGCCACAAGTGAGAGCTGAATGCCGAGTGAAGACCAAAGATGGATGTGCAAGAGCTGAGTGCCGAGTGAAGACCAAAGATGGATGTGCAACCCTAAGAAGGACCCGGCAAGCACCCCCACCAGAGACTCTACTGACTCTACTAGACACCCCATACACACCCATACTATACCCATACAACACTGTACCTCATCCAACGACCTATCACACCATACTATACCGTACAACACTGTACCTCCTCCTACCACCTATCACACCATACTATTCCATACAGCACTATACCTCATCCCATCACCTATCACACCATACTATACCATACAACACTGTACCTCCCCCCACCACCTATCACACCATACTATACCATACAACACTGTACCTCTTCCCACCACCTATCACACCATACTATACCATACAACACTGTACCTCTTCCCACCACCTATCACACCATACTATACCATACAACACTGTACCTCTTCCCACCACCTATCACACCTTACTATACCATACAACACTGTACCTCTTCCCACCACCTATCACACCATAGTATACCATACAGCACTGTACTCCCCCCACCACCTATCACACCATACTATACCATACAACACTGTACCTCCCCCCCACCACCTATCACACATATACTATACCACACAACACGTACCTCCCCCCACCATCTATCACACCATACTATACCATACAACACTGTACCTCCCCCCACCACCTATCACATCATACTATACCATACAACACTGTACCTCTTCCCACCACCTATCA
>JADBJO010001648.1:302500-317500 GCA_016801955.1 Conus betulinus
CCCATGAATGGCTCACTTTCAATCTATCTATAATCTATCTAATACTTATTTTACGGTAAATTGTGGTCTCTCTCCCTCTCTTTACCTGTCTTGTTGTCTATTTGTCTGTTTCCTGTCTGTTCATTTATCTGTCTGTAACTTTCTCTCTATCTGCCTGCCTGTCTGTCTGTCTATCTACAAAGCTATCCATCATTCCATCCATCCACCCGTCCATCCGTCTGTTCTATCTAACTATCCACCTATCTCTCTCTCTCTCTCTCTCTCTCTCTCTCTATCTATCTCTATATATATATATATATATATATATATATATATGTGTATGTGTGTATGTGTGTGTGTGTGTGTGTGTGTGCGCGCGCGCACGCGCGCGCCTTCTACCGAACGATCCATTCCACTAAGCTATGCCTGTAGTTTTACTGGTATTTTTTTTCACATGTTTGATGAGATGAGGATTAACAAGTGATGACATAATCGTCTTCATCGCTTGCAAAGACATTCCAACGGCTGCTTTGACACAACCAGTCAACACACACGATGCATGCACACAGAATAATTGGTAACTCTGACCCTGACCTTCAAAATGAGTCCTACATTATCATTTGGTTGTGGTTAGTTTTAACAATTCCTGAAGATACGTCATCCACTTTGAACGCCAGGTGGATAAAACCAGACAAGGGGTCTGTTAAAGATGATATCCTTTCCTGGAATAATTCTGTGAGAATAGACGTGCTCTGGAACATTTTGGAGATGAGACAAACTAACGTGAGTGATCTTGTATGCAAGCGAACGTCGCTCCTACACAGAGTGTGTGTGTGTGTGTGTGTGTGTGTGTGTGTGTGTGTGTGTGTGTGTGTGTGTGTGAGAGAGAGAGAGAGAGAGAGAGCGCTTGTGGCTGGCTGTCAAAAAAAAAAAAAGTCCAATGAAACATGAAAAGTGTTTGATTCTGTTGTTCTTGCTGTATTTATAATCAGTCTGTCCCAGTATCATAAAACGTTTCTGAATATCTTTCATTGAACCATATCAGTAGTTTTCGAATATCCTTATGGAGAGATTCATTAAAAAAGGACCTGAAAGGTATATTCCAATATATTACATTTAGCAGAGCGTTTCCGTATTATATCACAAAAAGAGTGACTGTTGGGTCAGTATTGTCTGACTTAATTAAACAGTGATTACAGAATTAACATCTACCCAAACGTCCACTGTAGTAATGTAAGACTCTCCCGTTGCATTTAAACAATAACTGTATGGCCCATGTCTACTCAAATATTCTGTGTGATAATTTGAATTATCTTATTTTATTTAAAGAGTGATTGTGTTTCCACGTCAACTCGAATATCCAGGCTGACAGCATCACATTATATCTCACAGTATGTAAAGAATGATAGATCCACATTTACCCAAATATCCAAGGAAATAACTTGCATTATTTCACTGTATTTTAAAGACTGACTGTACGTTCATATCTGTCCACATATTCGTTGCAAAAACTTCTTTATCCCACTATATGTAAAGAGCGGTTATGAATGCATAACTATCCGAGTATCAAATGGAATGGCTTACGTTATTTCCGCTTTATCTTTAGATGAGTTTAAATTATCAGCAACACGAATATCCAATGAGATAATTTGAATTATTCCACTGTTTTCAAAGAGTTATTGTAAGTCCAAAAAACTACTTGAATATGTAATGGGATGATTTACATTATCCTATTGTATTTAAAGAGTAATACAAGTGCGTAGCTGCTCCAATATCCAGTGGGATAACTCACAGCATCCCTCTTTATTCATAAATAATTGCTGGTCCATATCTATCCAGATATGCAAAGAGATATCTAACGTGATTCCACTGTATTCAAACAGCAATTGAAGATCCATGTTATCCAAATATTCCATGGGATAACTCACATTGACTCACTGTATGTAAAGAGTGACCATCGGTCCATATCCCCCTGACCGCCAAATGGGATAACGCACATTGACCCACTGTACTTAAAGAGGGATTATCTGTCCATATCCGTCTGAATATCTAATGCGATAACTCACTTTGACCCACTGTATGAAAACAACCATTATCGGTCCATGTCCGCCTGAATGTCCAACGGGATAACATACATTATCCTGCTTTCTTTCTTTTTTCCCCATCTCCAGTTCAACATGATTCCGCGCGTGGACAGTTACGTTTTGGTTTCAATGTAATATGTTTCAGGAACAGTGGCTTTGCTTTTACTCTAAGATTTTAAAGGTGGATACGCGCAGAAAGTAAACGCAGAAACGTGCTGTAGAATCTGGGAAAGAACAGGGAACGTTCACTACAGCAGTCTGTACGCAGGGCCGGAATGCTTCACAAACCATTGTCAGCCGAATCACAACGGTAACTTAATGGAACGTTCACTGGAAAAAAAAAAAGATCGTGAAGATAACGGAAGTACAAGATTGCATGGAAAGTTAATGCTTGGTTTTGTTCGTTGCAAAAAGCCAGTGTACACCAAGGAGGAAGAAGAGGACACGTCTTGAAGTTTAGTGCACAAAAGAAGCGGGGTATGGGGTACAGTGCCTGGCGACGTTTGTCTAGATATTCTATGGGATCAAGACATCATATCGCTACTGTATTCAGATGGTAGGGTGGGTGTACAAAATAGGGGACTGACTTTATCAATTCATTTCTGCCAAGTTTGCAGTAATAAATCTCAGATGTCGAAAAAAAAAAAAAAAAGGCCTGTCAGGATCTAATTGTGGTACACAAGAAAACATCTGAATTTCGAATCTTATTAATATCTGGAAGAAAGGGAAGAATGCAAATGAATCAAAAGTGATATATTTTTGGTGATATAAAAAAAAAACATTCAAAGTTATCTTCCTAGAACTGTAACGTGCAGTGACAAAACATTCAGTACTGTGTTTCAGCATAAAAGATAAGGTAGCTGGCACTATATCGATCAAATGTGAAACATGACCATAATTTGTAGAGTCCACGATCATCGTGAAAGTATGACAACGCACAGTGATGAAATTGAACATTTGGCAGATGTTGAGTGTACAGTACACAACCGATTAGACAAGATCACGGTCCATTCTCAGTTACAACCTGCACGTGATCTACAGACAGCGAAGAGCCCAGGATACCCTGTATGTTGTTATGTGGGCAACAGAACAGACTGTCATGGTCTC
This sequence comes from Conus betulinus, assembly GCA_016801955.1. Classification (NCBI taxonomy): domain Eukaryota; kingdom Metazoa; phylum Mollusca; class Gastropoda; order Neogastropoda; family Conidae; genus Conus; species Conus betulinus. The sequence goes on from JADBJO010001648.1 coordinate 305,671, forward strand.
TTGCGCCTAAGGTTGCGGCTAAACGTATGACAAAAAAAAAAAAAAAAAAAAAAAAAAAATCATGGATAGGGGGAGGGAAGGAACAGTGCTCGGAGGAGGATTGGAGTATGTGATAAGGGGATGGAGGGGTAAGGGAGGTGGATGGGTGGGGGTAAAGGCGGGGGGAGGGGGAGGAGAGGGGGAGAAGAGACATTATCATCATCGGGTGATAATCGGAGAACAATGGAGGGTCATCAACAAGTTTTTAAGCAATGCCGGTTCATTAGATTCACCGACTAACTAGAATTAAAAAGCAAAAAGTACATCAGTTGCTTCACCATGATCTGAGACGCAATGTCGCTTCATTAGATTCATAGACTAGCGTAAAAAAAAAAACAACAACAACAAAAAACAACAACAACAAACATTAGTTGCTTCACCATGATCTGAGACGTGACGTGGGTATTACGAAACCTCCTAACACAGAGCTCCCTTGAGGGTTATTAGAACGCTACGTGCCATAATGCTAGATCTCACAACCTGAATCACTTTTCTTCATCTTTTTCTTCATTGCCTTACCATGTCAACTGAAAAACCCTTTCTCTCTCACGACAAAAAATATTTTGGTTTGCATTCTTGCTCGTTTGCAATCTTTCTGGACTACAATAACTACTACAAAAGAAAAAGATACAGCTTTTGCACAATGCTGGAGTTTAGAGCTTGAAAACAAACGTTTGCTAAATGGAACATGATTGTGCGCTTGAAGCAGTAGAAAACATGTTAGATTTTTGCTTTTTTTTTTTTTTTTTTTTTGCTCAAATCACGATTCTGCATTTCTTCTTCATCTCCTCCTCCTCCTCCTCTTCCTCCTCCCCCTCCTTCTTCTTCTCTCCTGTTCCTCCTCCTCCTCCTCCTTCTTCTTTTTCGTCTAATTATTATTAGTATGAGCATTAGTATTATTGTGAACCTTAATCCAAATTATTTCAACAGAAAACAGTCACTAGCAAGACCTCATACAAGTATTCAAGTAAAATCCATTGTCATAATCACAGACACAACCAAAAATTAAACAAACGAAATCCAGCAAACAGTTGTTATCCCTGCTTTGCAGGCAGTTCGCAGCAAAGATAACAGAAAACGGCCAACAGATGACATCCTTTCAGTCACAAACAAATGGACTGGAATTCTCTTCCAAGCCCAGTTTCGCTCCCACCTTAAACTGATCTTAAAACTCTTGCCCAAGTCAAACCTGGATGCAAAACCCCGGGGGGGGGGGGGGGGGGGGGGGGGGCAAGGGATCTAATTCACAATATTATTCTCCTGTCCTGGAGGTGAAGGTGGAAACTATCTAAACAAACAGCACGACAAACACGGAATTTTTATGTTGGTTGAGACTCGAGTATCTGAGCATGGTGATGATGAAGTCAGTGAAGGGAACTTCAACATTGTGATGGAGAAGTGTTGGGTAAACTATTATGGTTAAAAGATAGTAATGGGATATTTTAACATTATGGTGGTAATGGCAATGAATATTTCAACATGGTAACGAAGACTGAGTTGGGTATCTTAATATGGTAATGAAGATGGTAATGGGTATTTCAACATTGTGATGGAGATGTAAATGGGTATTTTTGATATGACGATGAACATGGTGATAGGTAGTCTGATGGGAATGGATATTTCAACATGGTAATAGAAATGGTGACGGGTATCTTAGTATGGTGATGGGCACTTCACATGGTGATTATGGTAATGGGTATCTAAACGTGGTGTGGATGATGGTAATGGGTATCTAAATGTGGCGATGATGACGGTAATGGGTATCTAAACATGCTGATGATGATGTAATGGGTATCTGAACGTGGTGATGATGATAGTAATTGGTATCTAAACATGCTGATGATGATAGTAATGGGTACTTAAACATGCTGATGATGATGGTAACGGGAATCTAAACTGGTGATAATGATGGTAATGGGTATCTAAACGTGGTGGTGATGATGGTAATGGGTATCTAAACGTGGTGATGATAATGGTAATGGGTATCTTAACGTGGTGATGGTAATGGTAATGGGTATCTAAAACGTGGTGCTAATGATCGTAATTGGTATGTAAACATGGTGATTATGATGGTAATGGGTATCTAAACGTGGTGATGGTGATGGTAATTGGTATCAAAACATGCTGATGGTGATGGTAATGGGTATCTAAACATGGTGATTGTGATGGTAATGGGTATCTACACGTAATGATGATAATGATAATGGGTATCTAAACATAGTGATGAAGACGATGATGACAGGAGTGACCGCTGGCCTTTTCGATTGACATGTAATGAACAGAGTCAACATGGTGTGTGGGGAAGAGAAAAGAATGACAACTATTCAGCACAAAAAAACCCCTTCCTGAAACAAGCAGAGAATGTGTATAGCAGTCAGCATAACAGCAGCGTACGATTTAGCAAGTTCTCATTTCTGAAAATAGACGATTTAACTAATTCCCACTTCTGAGAGTATGTCGACCAGTTTTCTCTACGGGCCCATGTGGCGCTATCACCCCAGCGTTTCTCCGGACTCCCTTCACGCTTCCGACTCTCCACCTCATCTCTGTCTACTATTCCATGCTAGTCCCCTGCCAGTCCCTTCACCCCTCTTCCCCTCCTGGGTTCCTTCCTCGACTCGCTTTCATCCGCCCCAGCAGCAGCAGCAGCAGCTCAAATGTCCTGATGTTGATTAGCCCTGCTCTGACTGTCAATTAAGCAATGATCGCATGTGCGCCTCTGTGGGTGAAAAGTTCGTGCCAGAGATCTATTTATATCAGACAGTTTGCCAATGAGCTTGGTTTCAGTTCCTTTTGTTTCCCCCTGACAGGTCGCCTACGTATTCGAAATGCAGATCATCAGCGTGTCGATATATTTGACGTGCATGATATGCATTATGGTCTTCTGTATTCACTACCTCATTTAGGTCTCCACCGTTACTTTGTAGAAATGGCAAGAAACAGTCTCATTTTGAGAGAATGTAACGTCATGTTTCTTATAGTATTTCCATATGGTACAATTCGACATGTCCTTGATCAAAGTTTTAAAGTAACAATTGTAAATCGTCATTATTCAGAGAAACTTATTTTTCAAATCAATAAGTATTTTGTTGCTGAAAGTGTTTTAAAACCTCTTCCGATCCAGAGACATATTCACGCATGGAACGGCTGGATAGGTCTTTCACAGTATTTATCACTCTGCTAGGTCTGATTACACTAATGCTGATAATTGTGGAAAGAATGCCAAAAACAAAATTTACCCTGTACATGCGCGTGGGAGCGCGCGACACACACACACACACACACACACACACACACACACACACACACACACGCACATTCACACACACACGCACGTGCGTGCGCGCGCATTCACGCACACACACGCACACACACACACACACACACACACGCGCGCGCGCGCGCGCGCGCGCGCACACACACACACAACTGTAAATACACTCACTAGTTATACATATAAGCCAAAAAGAGAAAGCGTTTCTCAAGATGATAATGAAGATGACGGCGAAGATGCTGAGTGGAGTCCGTATTATACAGATGATGACGGCTATATTAAAATGGTAATAAAGATGGTGTTTAAAAAAATATAATAATGGGATGATGAAGATAATGTCGAAAATGATGATGATGGATGAAGAAGATGAATGAAAATGATGATAGGTATCTGAACATGGTGATGACGAAACTGCACACCTGAAGGCAGTGATGACGGTAGTGCTGGGCAGGCGAGCACAACGATGAGATGCCCTGGACAGCTGACCGTGTGATGGAGAGAGTGATGAAGAAGGTGCTGGGCATGGGCAGCGATGTGATCCTTCTCCGCTAATTTCAGATCTCCTGAGACATAGTGAGTATCATTCTGTGTCCGCACACTTCTGGCATGTTCTACAACGACCGTTGGGTATGATGGGGAAAAAAACAAACAAACAAACAAAAAAAAAACCCACGTGGAATGACAATACTGTTTCTCAGTATAAATTCAAACCCTGTTTATGCCTAGCATTTAGAGATTGACAAATGCTGCAAGGTTACCCCCCCCCCCCCCCCCCCCCCCCCCCCCCCCCCCACCCCCCGTTTATTCCGAGGAAGTCTTCGAAACCCAAAGTCTGGTTTTAATTTGTACAACATATTCACATTAAGCATGGTGTATTTTCAAGTTAGGAAAGTTTATACGAGGACGGTAAAAGTAGCAGTATAATCCGTTCTTGTCTTCATGCTTTCACCAAGAGCTTGCATTTCGTAAATTACACACTTTCCGTTGCCGTTTAGTACTTGTAAAATCGGCAACTGACAATGACATACTTCTGTTTTAGCCCTGATTTCTGTTTTTGAAACGTTGTATTTGTTATTGTTTATTCTCCATGCCACAAATAGAGTCAAAGGCTTAGATTTGCTTGACTCCTGCATGTTGTACGTATGCCTATATGTGCCAGCACGCATGTGTGTGTGTGTGTGTGTGTGTGTGTGTGTGTGTGTGTGTGTGTGTGTGTGTGTGTGTGTGTGTGAGCGAGTGCGTGTGAGAGAGAGAGAGAGGAGGGAGACAAGCGTGTGAGTGTGAGTGTGAGTGTGTGTGTATGTGACAGAGAGAGAGAGAGAGAGTACCCAAATTTCAAATTTTCAGTTTACTTCTTACCTACCTCCCACTTCCTACACGTTGTGCGTTCTGTTCACAGTGAGAGCAGTTTTGACATTTCCCTTCCACATACGCCTCAACAGAGAGGTTCACATCTCTCGTTTGCGACCGACTATTGTGGTTTAATAACACTCAGGAAATTATGTCAATGAAGAAAATGATTTGACTGGCAGAATGAAGTCTTCGCCATCCACTTGTTCATTAAAGTGTTATTTCTTACAGAAGGTACATTCCTTCGACTCTGACCTCTTCATTCACTGTCACTACTATAACTCACCATAAGTCTGGACCCTAGTGAACATCAATCATTCGATTTGTGATTATTATGAATTATAGCGATGAAAAGATGCCCAAGATGGCGAATAGACTCGTCCCAAGCAACTGTTGATTTTCTTTTTTTTTTTTTTTTTTTTTTCCCGAAACTGAATGCAATTATTATTGTCTGAAAGGAACGTTGAAGCACAGTCCAAACACTATACACCCTAGACAGCATCCTTTGATAAAAACTGCCTGTAGAGAGTCTGTTATCCTGGACAGATTGCAACGGATAGAGAAGCAGCCGTAGAAATGGTCATCCCTCTTATTCACCAGGAATGACGAAAGAATGATGATCAGAGCACGATCCGTGCCACAATACATAAATGTATATTACGTCAACTGTTAAACCAGACTGAGATAAAGGTCTTCATCTCACAAATACACCACGCACACACACACACACACCGAGAAAATCTCCAAAAAGGAAAAAAAAAAAAAAAAAGAAATCACACGAGCACACGAGCACACAACACCATAACTCCACTTTCACGCTTGTGATTCGGCAGCGGTTTCCGTGGTAGTCTCTGTTCTGGATTCCCCTGGCTCCCCGCAGCCCAGCAGCTGTCTTCTGCGGACCCCAGGGCTCTGGCGAAGCTTGAGAATAAGAAACCGGTCCTTGCGCGAGTCCTTCACTTCCTCGTAGTACTTGTATTTTGGCCGGAAGTCGTCGATTTCGATGGGATTGTGGGCCGCACCGCCATCTAGCGTGACGCCATCGTACTCGGACAGACTGCCCTCTGTCAACATGGGTAACGAGTAAGTGAAAATTGGTGTGTGTGTGTGTGTGTGTGTTCCTGTGTGAGTGTGTGTGTGTGTGTGTGTGTGAGTGTGTGTGTGTGTGTGTGTGTGTGTGTGTGTGTGTGTGTGTGTGTGTGTGTGTGAGAAAAGATGGCAAAATGGCAAATGCACACAGACACAGCTAAGTGTTGGGCGCACACAGTCACCAATATTTATACACCGTTTTGAAGTTAAAAAGGCTATTCCTTATCCCCTTTTCGAAGCAGTCAAAAAGCTATTGCATGCATTACATTAATCTTCTATTCAAAAGACTCTGTGTGATGTTGGGGCGGTGGGGCTGGAGTGTATGAAGAAGCTCACCTTTGTAAGACCATCGTATAGGAATGATGCCTCTCTCTGGCACCGTCACCACCGTCACTGGCACTGCCGCGTACAGCACTGCGTCTGTGAACACTGCTTCCACCTGCCGACCGTTCAGTCAACCCGTTATAAATCGATTGATCAAAGCAGCAATCCATCGAATCATTTAAGCTAGTCACCGACAAATCAATTGATCAGTCAACCATTTAAGCCAGTCACCAGACTAATCACTTTATTTAGTCAGTCAATCAGTTAAGCATTCAATGAATCCAAAAGTCGAACATCAGACAATCGCCCCACCCCGCCCCCCCCCCCCCCCCCCCCCCCCCCCCTCCTCCCTCCCAAGTCATCCCGCCCTCACTCATCCATTCCCTTCCCTCACCCCACTCCCACCCTTCCTCGTCTTCCCATCTCGCCTACCTCCTCACCTCCACACACACACACACACACACACACACACACACACACACACACGCGCGCGCGCGCGCGCATCCTCTCTCTCTCTCTCTCTCTCTCTCTCTCACACACACACACACACACACACACACACACACTGAAAACACACACACACACACACACACACACACACACACACACACACACACACACACTGAAAACACTAAACACACACACACACACACACACACACACACACACTACACACACACACACACACACACACACACACACACTACACACACACATGCACACACATTACACACACACACGCATTGCATGCGCGCGCGCGCGCGCGCGCGCACACACACACACACAGACACACACACACACACACACACACACACACACACACACCAACTGACCGCCACACAGTAACGGACGTCGATGACCCGACACTTTGAGAGTCGGGAGGGGCAGGTGGACGGCACGTGCATGCTGACGTCACGCCACTGCCGGCGTTGGCCGGGGCGGATGCAGTCGTGCAGGCGGACCTCCTGAAGGACCAGCGCCTGAGTGAAGCTCTCTCCATAGGTCAGCAGCTGGGGAAGGAAACGAGAGTCAACTGGTTAGGTCAGGCTTCACCTTGACAACCGTCCCAGCTAATGTGGCCAATGACATCAACATTCCAGAGATGGGGTTGGAGTGACGGGAAGGGAAGCAGAGAGTGGGAGGGCGAGGGGGTGAAGGGGGGCTTCAAACAGTACATTGTCATTGCCACAACGACAAAACGTTAGGACAAAAAAAAAGGATTTTTATTTAACCTTGCCTATCCCTTACGTCTGAACCCCAACAATAGGAAAAGAACATGATGTATGTGCATCAATAGTCTGGCATTGCCTTTTAGGTTTTTGTATACACTATCAGTGTCAGGTTACAGAACAAAAAAAAAAAAACAAACAAAAAAAAAAAAAAACGCAACACACACACATGAAGCGGAGAACACGAAGCAGAGAGAAAACAGGGTACAGAAACTAAACTGAAGACGGAAATCGGAGAATATAGATTTAACGGAGACAAGCGGTCGTTTAATTGTATGCATGCCTGTCAGTTGTTTACTTAAAATGCCTGCCCCTCGTTTGACAAATGAAATATTTTGAACTGATCGAACAGAACTAAACTGAAGTGATCGTTCTGAAAGAAACGAGTGACAATGCATATGGTGTAATGCAGAGGGCTCCCAGCGGGCCACACTGTTACACGCAGCCCGTTCTCAAATGATTGCTGGCGTCTGATAAGGAACAAGTTTTATACATGGGATAAAACGTATCGGGTACCTCGGACACAAACAGTCTGGAACCTGAAAAAGAAACTGAAAGTTACTTGCAATTCCTGAGCACATGGAATGCAGCAGACGATCAGATGCGCATGTTTATCCATAACACAATCTTGTTTGTATTGTTATGCATATTTTTGGAGAATGATTTTTGGAAGCATTGCAGTGTACAACGTATATTTCTGTTAAGTAACTGACTGCTTTTTCATTAGAAAAAAAAAAAATCTGTGTTCTTTTCCCTCCCCAGGGAACAACACACAACAACAACAAATGCAGTTCATGTTACAATTCTTCACATATTGGATGGGATGGGAGTGGAATTGTATGCGTGTGTTCTGTATGCACACACACACACACACACACACACACACACACACACACACACACACACACACACACACACACACACACACACAGGTTTTGGTGGATGTCTGAGCACTCTGGCGGTCCTTCTAGTTACTATGATCTTAATGATGATCGTCAAGGAACGTGGTATTGTCCTTGAAGGGAGATAACCGTGTTTCTGTGGCCAACCACCAGACTTGAGACAAAGGGTGCTGTCCCTGAATTGTCTTTCCTGAATAGACCGCTTTGTTAGAGTTCGGTCGTATTTGTGGTCCTTGACATTTCCTGCACATGTATTTGTGCGTTGCATTCATTACTGATGACAGTGAGTGTGTGTGTGTGTATGTGTGTGTGTGCGCGCGCGCTCTATTGTACACAATACAAGCATCATGCATGTCTGGTATTTCTCAGTGTGAAGCTTCATAAATCAGTGTTTTTTATCATTCTTCTTCTTGCTATCATTACTATTATTATAGCTATTATTACTACCATAATTGTTATTATCATTATTGTCATTACGATTATTATTACATTACAATTAATATTATTATCATTATATTGTTATTATTATTATTACTGCTATTGTTATTGCTGTTCTTGTCACAGTTGTTATCAGCATTACATTATCGTGATTATCATCATCATCATTACTACTATAAGCACCACTGCTACAACAACGACTACTACCACACTACTACTACTACTATAACTAGCAGTAATATTCGTGTTGTGATGGTGGTAGTGGAAAGAAGAGGAGAAGGAGGAAGGGGATTGTTAGTGGTGGCTGCTGTCACATAGTCGCTGTCCTCATTGTCTTGACTGCAGTACTCGACTCCCCATCGTCACTATCATCATCAGAAGTACAGTAATGATCGTATACACACATGCTTCACCCTGTCCTTTAGCCCCTTCTCCTCCCCCCTTCCACCTGTCCGTCCTCCACTGTCCTTGCCACTCCCAATCTCCATCCATCCACCACCACTACTCCCGTCCAAAATATACACAAACAAACAAACACGCGCGCGCGCGCGCACACACACACACCCACCACACACACACACACACACACACACACACACACACACACACACATTCACATAATACATCACACACACACACACACACACACACACACACAAACACACACACACACACACACATTCACAGGACACGTGCGCGCATGCATGCATGCACGCACGCACACGAGCGCGCGTGAAAGCACACCTCCTTATAGTCCTCTTTCTCACCACCTGTTTCAGTTGCAGGCGACAGACGCCGGATTTTCGCATGGAGCTGTTGTGGATTTGAACATCAGCCCTGATGGTCTCCCCTGGCACATACGATCGTTTCAGCACGGACAGTGAGCAAGCCACTCGCCCCGGCCGGCAACAGGGTGGACGAGAAGGAACGTTCCGCGTGATCCTCTAGCGCGTGACGAGGCTAAACAAAACCATACACAGGATAAAAGTGCCAACATAGACTGGAGGAGTAAATGGGCCACATGGCAGACTAGACAGTTGAAAATGGAGGACTGACTTGTTGAAATGGAGGACTAAATGATTAAAATGGAGAGAAATAAAATTTAATGGTTAGAATGGAGGACCACATTGTTAAAAAATTGAGGACTACATGGTTAAAATGGGACTACATGGTTGAAATGGAGGACTACATGGTTGAAATCGAGGACTAAATGGACCAAATGGAGAACTGAATGGACCAAATGGTGGACAAACCTGAACAAATGGAGGACTCAGTAGTTAAAATAGAGAACTAAATGAACCAAATTATGGAGGACTAAATGGATCAAATGGTGGACTAACCTTAACAAATGGAGAACTAAATGGACCAAATGGTGGACTAAATGGATCAAGCTGAGGACTAAATGGAACAAATGGTGGACTACATGGATCGAATGGAGAACTACATGGACCAAATGGTGGACTACATGGATCGAATGGAGAACTAAATGGAACCAGTGGTGGACTACATGGACGAAAATTGAGAACTAAATGAACCAAATGGAGGACTAAAGGAAGAACTAAATGAGGACCAAATGGAGAACTAGATTAACCAAATGGAGAACTTAATGGACTAAATGGAGAACTTAATGAAACCACCAGAGGACTAAATGGATCAAATAGAGAACTAAACTGAACAAATGGAGAACTAAATGGACCAAATGGAAGGACTAAATGGACCAAATGGAGGACTAAATGGACCAAATGGAGAGTAAATGGAGGACTTAATGGATCAAATGGAAAACTAATGAAAGAAATGGTGGACTAAGTGGGCCACATGGAAAACTAAATGAAGAAATGGTGGACTCAATGTACCAGATTGAGAACTTAATGGAACAAATGATGGACTAAATGAACCAAATGGAAAACTGAATGGACCAAATTGAGAACTAAATGGGACAAATGGTGGACTAAATGGGACAAATGGAGAACTAAATGGATAAATGGACAAGTAATGGAGAACTAAATGGACCCAACGATGGACGAAATGGCCTTAATAGACGACTTCATGGATTAACCTTTACCGGATGACATTTTTTGGTTTATCCTTATTCAGATCACACATGCCTTGTAATACTCTCACCTGATAATGAGCGTTCAGCATCTTATTCCTCACCCGATGGCGTGGGTCTTGTGCGACCCATTAAAATGTATAAGTCCTGGGGGAACTGCGATTAATTACACTGATAATTGATCGTGCCCATACATGAAATTTCTGTGACCAACGGCTATTAAAATCGTTGACAGACTCCTAGGATTTCGGGAGCATAGCTCTATCCGTTCATAAGATATAATGTTTTATTGAGTCACTGGGTCGTGGAAGACCCAGGAAGCACGATAAAGGTTAGCCTTTACCGGATGACGTTTTTGACTACACAGACCCAGTTGTGCGGGTCGCCTAAGACCCACACATTTTGTAGAGGTTTTTTCCGTGCGTATCCCTATTGTATATCCCTATTCAGATCACGCGGTTCTTGTAAGACCCACACCTGATAAAGAGAGGTTTAGCAGCTTATTCCTCACCCGCACCCGATGGCGCAGGTCATGTGTGACCCATTAAAATGTATGGGTCCTGGGCGAACCGCAACTGATTAGGCTGATAATTGATTGTGCCCATACATGAAATTTCTGTGATCAACGGCTATTATGATCGTTGACAAACTTCTTCGTAAGCATAGCTCTATCCGTTCATAAGATATGATGTTTTCATCGAGCCACTGGGTCATGGAAGACCCAGGAAGCACGATAAAGGTTACACTGAAAGACAAAAATGTACAGAATGAAATGACAAAAAATAACATAATGTAGGATGAAAATCAATGAAGATGGACATAGAAAAAGACCAAACTGATGAATTGGAGGACAAAAATGTTCGCTGATAAACATCATTGGGAAAAAAAAAAAAAAAAACGCGCATGTAAGCATTTCAGATCAGTTCTCAGTCTCGATATGTAGTGTCTCTGTGTCGATGTATCTGCCAGTCATCGCACGGCTTGTCTGCGTCTCCTTCTGCTTGCTGTCAGTATACCTTCCTGACTGCTTTTGTCTTCGATTGTCGCTGTATGTCACTTTGGCTGTCTTTGATACCTTGCCCCTCTGTCTTGAAAGGCGGTGTCTCTGTCTTGGCCAATGGACATCAATCAACCC
>JADBJO010001648.1:322500-325000 GCA_016801955.1 Conus betulinus
ATTTTTCTGTTACCCAAATCTCTCTTTCTCCTATCTCGCTCTCTCTATCTCTATATCTCGGGGACGGGGACAACTTCTGTCTCTGTGTCAAAGTGTTACGTTTTCAAAATGTAATAATCACGTAAAGGTCTAGGACCATCACGCTTAATGTGGGAAAAGGACAACATTGCTTCACAAACACATTGGAAGACGGGGTATAGTCATTATTTGGAATATATCAGCTAGGTGGCAATGAGCGATCCCTGCGGGACCACCTATTGTTGTGCGAACTGAATGTGGTCATAGGATTTTGGACCTTTTCGTCTCGGCGTTTTTTGTTTTTTTTGTTTTTTGTTGGTTGTGTTGTTGTTGTTGTGTTTGTGCCCGCGGGGCTGTTTTCGGTGAGGACTTTATCAAATTGTAAAATAAAGCTTTCAAAAACAAGCCGGGATAAATTTCAGTTTTATAAGTATGGGTCATACAACACTTAATTGTAGACTGCTTTTAAAATAAAAAAATTACGGACATGCGATTTTCCTATGGAAAACACTGAGGCGGGGGGGGGGGTAGGAGAGGGGGGACCAAACTGTTTAGCCAAAAGTCCATCGTCTCGAAAACGGGAACAAGCTATCACCACAATGGCAGGATGCTTTAATAATGTAATATGCCATTCCACTTAACACATCTTGGTTTCTGCCATTGGATTTTTCATTGTCGAAAAGGTTAGAGCCATAGATCTTAAGTTTATGGATTTAAAACCAAACAAAACCACAACACAATAACAAAACCAAAACAAAACAAAACCCCAATCAAAACGTAAAAACATTAAAAAACAATCAACCAAAATACGATAAACAAAAACAAAAAAACACAACAAAAAAAACGTGTGGTTGTGTGTGGTGTGTGTTGTGCTAGCTTGTGTGTAATCCAATACTTCCATGGGTGAGTCAACTGCATTTGTAGAATTTGATGTATATACTTGTCCATAGGATTCATTTTAAAATACGTTATATCAAGGTTGGAAGGGACAACGCCAGGTGATGGTTCCAGGAAAGGTTTACCATGTGGTTCAAACACATTCTTTGCACATTCAGGGCGGGCTGGAGAGCGATACGAGAGAGCACGAAGAGATGATATTAGCTTGCAAACTGCGAACTAACATCCGTCCTTCATGGTACAATGGCAAAACACCATTGTTCTCGCCGCAGACCACTTTCCAACCTGAATGTGTATCACTCTTGGATTTTTCTGGGGGCTGCGTGTACGTGGAATAATAAGGGAGTCTTTCTCTCCTCTCTCCGCTCTCCTATCTCTTCTCTCTCTCTCATTCTACTCCTCCTCATCTCTCTCCTCTCTGTGTGTCCAAGAGTGTTATCACACGTCTTTTTTTCACTTATTTTTTTACTGTCTTTATTATTTCCACGTTAAAAAGTCTTAACAAACGCCTTAAGCGGGGGTTGGAAGACAACAACATTGTCTTCACAAACACAACTTGGCAAGACCGTACTACATATTCTCACCTGTGCCTGCAGTCCATCCACTATAGGCATTGAGGGGATGTGGCTCAGGTTGGGGACTCAGGGCAATGAGCGATCACCCAGCGGGGACACACTATTGTTGAGAGTAGAACTGAATGTTATGTCATACCTACTTTGATTTTTTGAGGGCCTCTTTCGAAGTACAGCTCTCTCAGTTCGTTTTTTTGTTTTGTTTGTTGTCTTGTTGTTGGTGTTGTGGTTGTTCCTTTGTTGTTGAGACGTTTTTATTGCACGTGTTGTTTTCTCATCGTGAGGGACGTTATATCGGAAAATGTAAAATGCAAGTCTTTCCCAAACCAAGCCAATATAAATAACTTTCAGTTTATTTCTACTAGTCATGGTCATACAACCACTTAATTTGTAGACCCCCCTCCCCCTTACTAAAACTAAAACCCCCCCACCCCACGGCCATGCCAGCCCCCCCCTATCCCCATTATTCCCTATGTGGTTATGTATCCCCCCCCCCCCCCCCCCCCCCTACCCCCCCCCCCCCCCCCCCCCACCCCCCCCTTGCCCACCCCCCCACCCCCTTTCCCCCCCACTTTGTTCCCCCCCCCCCCCCCCCCGGCCCCCCCCCCAGTAGACCCCCCCCTTTTGTCCCCCCCCATGGAGTCCCCACCCCCCCCGCCCCCCCCCCCCCCCAGTTTTTTCCCCCGCTTTGGTTTTGTATCTTTTCTGGAAAACCTTTTGACTTTCTTTATTACCCCCCGTTGTGTTTTATTATTTTGTCCCCTTTTTAATCATTCCCGTGAATTGGCCCCTTCTGTGTTTACCCCCCCAAATAATGATTTCTGCCATACGTTTTGCAGGTGTGAAAGGTTAGCCAGAGCCCTATTCCCCCCCCCAGAGCCATATTAGATCTATAACCTTTTCATGGATTTTTTTGGCCCTTCACCTGCTACCACAACACAATGCCTTTTGGTATTCCCGGCGGAATAATACCCTGATCCCAGCGTTAAAAAAAATTAAAATACAATCAAACC
>JADBJO010001648.1:330000-335000 GCA_016801955.1 Conus betulinus
AGTCCATAAACATTTGTTACACGAAAAAGAAAACAAACAAAATATTAAAAAAAAAGAGAAATAAAGAAAAGAAACATCGTAGCAAAAAAAAAAAAAAAAAAAAAAAAAAAAAAAAAAAAAAAAAAAAGCAAATCAAGTAAAATGCAGCTTTAACTATATTGTCAGCGTGTAACGTTCATAGAGCAATGCAACACAATACAATAGAGTACAAGACAAGACAATACAGTGCAGTATAGTACAATACAACACAATACAGAGAACTGCTAGGTGGAGAGCTCCTTCGATTTTACCAGACCTGTACCACGACAGGCCCAGATCCAAACCTTCACTTATTGTTGGTTCGACCAAAGATAGTTCGCCCTACGGCGTACAGTCACTTACTGTTGGTTCGACCAAAGATAGTTCGCCCCGTAGGGCGTACAGTCTTTGGTTCGACCCTGAGGTGACTTCAGCCCTAAATATCCTCCGCTTGAATCTGATTTTGAGCTAAAGCCTGTCTTCATTTTTGTAAGAATGTTGCTTTAATTCTGTGTGTAAAAAATTTTCATTTTGTCTTATTGTCCGATCTTAACACAGATCTTGATATGATTTTGGTTTAGATTTTTAAACTGATCTCAAAACTTAAACTGACACTCATCCTATTCTTTAAAAAAAAAAAAAAAAAAAAAAAGCAGACCTAAAGCTGTCTTTTTCTAAGTGCATTTTTTAAAAATTGTTTTTATTGTTTTGATTAGGATTAGTCCTTAATTTTCCCTCTTCTTTCTTTATGTCACTAAAACTCTGTAACATATATTAATTTGAAACCATTTTAGTTTTCTTTCCGATATTCTTTTAACTTTCTTTAGAGACTTTTTTCCCACTCAACTGGTATATTCAGTTTTTCTTTCCAGTGTACAAAAGGTTTATTGATATTAGCATACATTAGCCTTTGTTGTTGTAATTGTTCTTGTTGTTGTTGTAATCAGTTTTTGTTTAACATCGTTTAATTCTTTGTGACGACTTTTTTTACTTGTGTTTTTCTTCTTCTAACATTCTTATATTAAACAAATCTTCATATGTTCTACATCTTTTCTAATAGTTCGAACCATACACGCAGCTGCTCCACACACACACACACACACACACACACACACACACACACACACAGAGCGAGAGAGAGAGAGAGAGAGAGAGAGAGAGAGAGAGAGAGAGAGAGAATCTGCAAAGATTCTTCGTCGATCCATCTCCCCTTTTTATTTTATTTTTTTAATTTCTTTTATTTATTTATTTATTTTTTTTTTAGCGCTTTGCCCTTCTCAGCAGCAGCAAAATACGAACACAGACACAAAACAAAGTGCAACATCACACTTACGTAATATAAAACGGACACGTGAATTTTCAACTATGTCTTTTTCTGGCGTCAAACACACACACACACGCACGCACGCACGCGCGCGCGCGCGCGCACACACACCCACACCCACACAGAGCTAGAGAGAGAGAGAGAGCGTAAACTACAATAGGCCTGCTTTTCTGCTGGCTGTCATTAGTAGTATATCAGTACAGCAGACAGTTATTACTATGGGCACGGCGGTCATAAACATATGGTGGACTGTAATGCTAGTCATTCAGAGTATTGAAGATCAATCTAATCAAGGGCTCGTCACCAGATTGCATGGCTCGCTACTGGATCAACCATTCAGTATGTCAGATAGACTGTACAGGTGCTGGGAATTAGGCGAGCTGTTTTGGGCTATTATTTTTTTTTTTTTTTTTTTTTTTTTTTTTTTGCATGTCTTACAGTAGGTTATAATGCGCGTATCTGGCGTGTGTGTGTGTGTGTGTGTGTGTGTGTGTGTGTGTGTGTGTACGTGCGCGCGCACTTTAGACAGGATAGAAAGATTGCTTTCTTTTTATTAAGAAAATTAAAAGAAAAAAAGGGCAACTGGATTTTAGCCCGCCTCCCCCATCATCTCTCCCCCCCCCCCCCCCCCCCCCTTTCTCTCTCTCTATCTTTGTCTCTCTCCACTCTCTCGCCATCTCCACTCACAAATCCCTCTTCCGCCACCTCCCTTTCCCTTCCACTCTTTCCCTCACTCTTTCGACACTCACTGGCCTTCAAAAATGTTTCCTGTTGTTTGTGTTTTCCTTGAATCAAGAAAGACACATCCACACCCACCCCCCCCCCCCCCCCCCCCCCCCCCCCCCCCCCTCCTCCACGTAGACACTAAAATGACAAAATCAAGCCATTAACAATACGTATTCAAAGTCGGGTTGTGCGAGTATTTGTTATTATTGTTTTTTGTTTATGTTACAGTTAAATTGGTGTTACGAACTCCAAACATTGCACCCACAGGCCTGTCACCTAGCTGAGGATCTCGTGGATTTTCCTTCGACCCCCTTCTGCCCTCCTCCACACAAACACTAAAATGACACAATTAACCTATAAACAATGTGTGTATCAGTTTGTTGATTTTCCTTTCAGTTTTCAATCATCACACAGTAATCGTGAACATGGTGAACATCTACGTCGAGTGTTGGGGCAGTGTTACAGATCAGAACTAGTTTAGATCTGCAGTAGTTCAGACCAAGGAGATTTGACCTTCTTGGTTCAGACACTCCGACAGCAGCTTCGAGATTTTATCAATGATCTGCAGATTTTTCCATCACATCAAAGAGAAAATGTTATGCCAGCCTCACACATTCAATCAGTTCTTACCGTAACAAGCAACATACACACTGGCCATCTAAAAAAATAAAATTTTAAAAAAAAAGAAAAAAAAAAAAAGAAACAAAGAAAACTGTTTTCATCCACTCAAGCTCGCAGCCGGAATACGTTCTCAGCAGACGACAGGAGCCAGTCTACTTGGAGTAGAGTGACGTCCCTTGACAAAGAGTGTTGATTTCTTATGTGGAGTGTAAATTGTACGCCAAAGGCTTATAATGGGTTATATAACAAGGCAAGTGCAGTACAAATTATGCGATTAGAATGGCAAACTGTTGATTAATCCACTCCGCGGCGCAAGGCTTCTAGACTCCCGTTTGTACTAGACCAGCGTTTGGCCAGTGTGTTATTAGTGATTTATTTTGGGTTCTGTGTTCCGAATTCGAGCAATTCCATAGACAGGATGTTTCCAGTTAAAGAACGATTAATTATTGCCTGGTTCTTGCAGTAATATTGCTTTGATGCTTTCGTTAGTGAATTTTGAAACATCTCTGGAGTTCCGTGTTGAATCTTCCTACTCTACTACTTTTCTTCTTCTTTGTTTTGTTTCGCTATTCTTTGCTTGTTTTGTTTTGTTAAATAGAATCATTGTTGGTTGTAAACTGACATAACACTGACTTTCACTATATAATACATATGTCTAGGTCACACGCTAACGTACTTTACAAGTATATATCGGCCATATACATACTTTTTCTATATTTGTTCATATTGACTCGTGCTGCCAACCAACTTACCAAACTGACATCAGAATTCTATTGAATTCTATTGCTAATGTGCTCTAGAAGGTCACTAAACGCGAAACTCGAACCCAACCTCCGGTATTCAGATTCCAAAGTGGGATCAAGAGCGTTAAACTCTGGATCAGCGTTGTACATTGTACAGCTGTATAAGTCTGTCCAGCGGCACATGACGAAACACACACACAGCCAAACAGTATTAGCATCCGCAAACAAAGTTATGCCCACTGTCCACGTAAGATGGTCAAGCGTTCCCTGTGGCCGTTGCCATACCGTCAAATAAGGAAGGAGAAGGAGGGGAGGGTGGGGGGCGGGGGTGAGGGGTGAGGAGGGCTGTGATATGGATGGAACGAAGGAAGACTAATTACTTAGCTGGCCTGATGCCGAATCCTGCCCTTCCGTGCTTCAGTCTGGGAGCAGTGGATGGACTAGGCACAAACATCAGTAGTCAGGAAACGACCTCTTCTCTCTCTCTCTCTCTCTCTCTCTCTCTCTCTCTCTCTCTCTCTCTCTCTCTCTCTCTCTGTGGCTCTATCTTTCTTTCTATCGCTCCCTCCACCCCCATCCCCCCTCTGTCTGTCTGTCTGTCTTTGTCTCTGTGTGTCTGTCTGTCTGTCTTTCACACACACACACAATCACACACACACACACACACACACACACACACACACACACACACACACACACACACACACACACACACACACACACACACAGAAAAGCAAACGAACAAACAGAACTTTAAAAAAAAAAAAAAAAAAATTTATACATATCTAAGCAGAACTTGGAACTTAACAAATCCTGCGAGAACTGCTTCTTCTGTGCTTGATGGACCTTTACTGATAGATGTATAATGATATCTCATGAAACGTTGCCTTGACATTTTGTTGGCTTAGCAGATCTGCAGCAGATTGGGTGTGGCCCACGCTGACAGACTGTGGTGCCGACTGAGCTCCGTTGTTGTCTGTCAGTGTGCAGGTCTGCAGCAGCCACCGCAGGGGTTTTTGTTAGTCCATGAGGAAAAATAGCACGTGCGCTAATATTGATCGTAGAAAAGTGAGAGAGAGTGTGTGTGTGTGTGTGTGCGTGCGTGCGCGCGCGCGCGCGCGCGCGTACGTGTATGTGTGTGTTTCAGGACAGTGTGTGTGTGTGTGTGTGTGTGCGCGCGCGCGCGCGCGCGTGCGTGCGTGCGTGTGTGTGTGTTTCAGGGCAGTGTGTGTGTGTGTGTGTAAACATTCATGCTTATGTCTGTGTTTTTTTTTGTTTTTTTTTTTTTAAGTGTGTTGGCAGACATTGGTTCATTTGTCAGTTGAAGTCCTTCAAACACATGTTTTGTTAATTCTCACAATTCATCTTTGGTCTTCTTTTTAATTTATTACGCTCCGTATATCTGTTTGCATTCATTGCCATATTTTCTCCTTTTTTTTCAATCCCCCAGTCTCTCTCTCTCTCTCTCTCTCTCTCCTCTCTCTCTCTCTCTCTCTCTCTCTCTCTCTCTCGTGGCCACGTGGTTTGACACGAAACGACACGACACCAATTGTCTAAGCTGCGAAAAA
>JADBJO010001648.1:337500-340000 GCA_016801955.1 Conus betulinus
ACCGTGATTTTGTTTTTGGATTTTGGCTATCAGTAGGGCCTACATGCGTGTGTCTATAAGGCAAAATCTGAAGAAAGGTGTACAAATCAGGCAGTCTGGCAAGTCTGGTAGCTATTATACAAATCAATGTTTTCATTCTATCTTCATTCATATATGTTCAAAATTTCATCGTAAAAAAGCAGATAAGCACAATCAACACAGTTTTGTTGTTAATGGAAAATAGAAAATGGTTCTGGCACTAACGTTACACCATAGTGGTAACTACCCGTAACATAGGTCATTATGACCTCGTATGCAGTACATGGGACCGTTACTCCATAGTATTAACTACCCATAAAATATGTCATCATGACGCCGTGTGCAGTACACGTGGACCGTTACACCGTTGTGGTAGCAACCCTTAGAAAACGTCATCATGACGCCGTGTGCAGTACACGTGGCCCGTTACACCGTTGTGGTAGCTATCTTAGCAAACGTCATCATGACGCCGTGTGCAGTACACGTGGACCGTACACCATTGTAGTAACTACCCTTAAAATAGATCATTATGACACTGTATGCAGTACACGTGGACCGTTACACCGTTGTCTTTAGCTACCCTTCAAGTAGGTCATCATGACGCCGGATGCAATACACGTGGCACAGAGGCGCTAATCACTGGACGGAAACAAAATGGCCATAATTACTCTCATCACTACTACAGTTGCCTCTTTGGTCACCAGACTCTTAATCAGTGTTTCCATTTCATTCACACTCTGTCCGATGACATGTCGGCTTCAAAAACAGTCAACGTGCTAATGTTGAGTTTAAGATTCCAAAGCACGCCGCGAAGATGACTGTTGACATATTCGGTCAAAATGTTAGCGGGGGAGGATCCTGGACATACTGGACAAAGAATACAATTTGTTGAAGGCTGCGGTAAGCAGAAAAGACATGACACTGTATGACGACTTTCCAACCAGTGTCACGGAAAGACAGAGGAAGGAGTAAGCTTACGGATACATGTAATGAACGCTCCGCCTGGCAAAGATCTGTAGGGCACAGCGCCTCGCTGAGAGAAGAAACAGGTGGGGTGGGGATGGGAGGACAACATCAGGGAGTAGACAGGCCTGTCTGTACAACCAGTTCTCACTGCGGCACAGAGAACTGCTCATGGCGGGGGGGACAGTGGAACGACATCATCACTCAGCAGCTCTGTCCTTCAAGGGGTCACAGACAATAGCAACACGTTGACAGAGTCAGGAAGTCACCAGTGGACAGCTTGTTCAGCTCTCTCTCGACCAACTCTCAAATCGCTTGCTGTCCCAACTTGTCCCAACTTCTACGCCACCTCAGAGGCAGTGCACCCACGCCGCTCATTCCGATACCCCGTCCACAGCCACAGCCCGGCTGATTCCGTCCGCCGCAGCCCCGGCACCGGCAATCCACAGGGAGCAGTCAATGTCAAGTCGTCAAGAGGCAGCCCACCGGAGGAGACACTGCACTGCTGCCGAGTCACTTCGGTGGTGTTCAGTGGGCGCCTGTTCATACATACGTAGGACACCACCTACTAAGCCCCCTACTGACGACAATAATTGCTTAGTCGCGGAGCCGGCGTGAGTGAGCTCTCCCTCCGAAGGGCGCCACCACGTCCGTCCAACGACAGCCCCCATGGACTCGCCGATACCGGTGACCCCGACGGAAACAAACCAAGGCCACAGACGCGGGAGAGGACATCGAAATTGAGGTCACCATGGGAGCAGGGCGTGAAGGGCCACAGAACCTGAGACTTTTTTTTTTTTTTTTACTTAATGCTGATCGATGAGAATGAGATGATTAAGATGATGCTACGGATTTCCATTTCGGTCTGAGACTACATGACAGGGCTGTACTCTACGCTTCCTTTCATAAGATATCCCGGCGTCAACCAGGCCCGAGAGATATAGGCACCTGCAGTGTTGGTCAGGAAATTTGAGCAACACTCTCAGAAACGCATCCATTAAGTGGATGAAGCTCGACTGTGTGGTCCCAGTCTTCCCAACTGAGTCTGCAGCAAACTCAACTCTGGGTAGGAGCCGGTCGGGGGCAGAAAAACCCACATGACTCTGATGGGATTCGACCCCCACGACCTTCCAGCCGGGAGTCCGCGACGCTAACCTCTTCGCCACGGCGGCTGGTCAGAGGGAGAAAAGGCAGGAGCAATGGCACCGAGAAGGGCAGGGGAGACAAGTCATCGAAAAGAAAGGATGTTAGGGGAAAGAAAAAAAAAAGGTTCCTAGTCTGAAGGCAACGGAAGTCACACTCTGTTGCTGTTCCTGTAGTCATCGTTAGCTTTGGTTTTCGTTCCTTTGTTCGGCGCTGAAAACATCATGAATCTTTATCAAAGTGAGAAGCACACTACCAACAGATAATAATAATGATGTTGTTTACAAAAAGAAGAAGAGGAGAACATGAACGAGGCAGTTTGACCGAAATATTAAAGAAGTTGTTTGTTTTTTTTTTGCTTTTCACATGGGAGAAA
>JADBJO010001648.1:350000-362500 GCA_016801955.1 Conus betulinus
GTAAAGAAGAGAAGACAGTGAACACGTGGGAAAAAGAGGGGAGGAACAGGCAGGGGGCAAAGAAGAGAAGACAGTAAACACGTGGGAAAAAAAAGAGGGGAGGAACAGGCAGGGTAAAGAAAGAAGAAGACAGTGAACACGTGGGAAAAAGAGGGGAGCGGTTAAGAAGAGAAGACAGTGAACATGTGGGAAAAAGAGGGGAGCGGCGGTTAAAGAAGAGAAGACAGTGAACACGGGGAAAAAGAGGGGAGGAACAGGCAGGGTAAAGAAGAGAAGGCAGTGAACACGTGAAAAAAAGAAGAGAGCAAACAGACAGGGCAAAGAAGAGAAGATAGTGCCGGTGAGTGATGTCCGGCACGTGCTGACCCAGTCACTGGTTACTGTACCTACTTCAGTGCACACACACACACACACACACGCACACACACTCTACCATCTTCTCACACGTATCAGACGTCACCATTTATAATTCAAACATGGCCGTGTAATCGACTCGACAATGTACTTGACACCCAAGGCACAGCTCCCCTCTTTGCCCCGGGCTGGATCCTCCCCCACCCCTACCCACCCCCATCCTACCCCCTCCTTACCCTCCGGGCCATTTCTGTGCATGGCAGGGGACATGAGGTGCAACGGGGAAAGGCCGACACAGATGCCCTCATCAATTATTGCTGTGCAAAAATATCGATCTCTGATTCTTTTCCCTGTATCGCCTGCACCTTCTGGTGAGTAAGGCGAGGCAGTCTTCGCGGAGTGTGCCTCAAATGTGTTTGGTGATTTTCACGTTTCCTCCAGCGTAACCAGTGTATGTCGCGAAAAAAAAAAAAAATTCAGCGTAACGAATGTGTGTGTGTGTGTGGGAGGGGGGGTCGGGGGGGGGGGGGGGGGGGGGGGGGGGGTCGGGGGAGGGGGGGGCGTGCGTGTGTGTGTGTGTGTGTGTGGGGGGGGGGGGGGGGGGGGCGGGTGCGTGCGAGCGTGCGTGCGTGCGTGCATGCGTGTGTGTGTGTGTGTGTGTGTGTGTGTGTGTGTGTGTGTGTGTGACACTGTGTGTGTGTGTGTGTGTGTGGGGGGGGGGGGGGGGGGGGGGGGGCGTGCGTGCGTGTGTGCGGTGTGTGTGTGTGTGTGTGTGGGGGGGGGTGCGTGCGTGCGTGCGTGCGTGCGTGCGTGTGTGTGTGTGTGTGTGTGTGTGTGTGTGTGTGTGTGTGTGACACTGTGTGTGTGTGTGACACTGTGTGTGTGCGCGCGCGCGCGCGCGCGCGCGCGTGTGTGTGTGTGTGTGTGTGTGTGTGTGTGTGTGCGTGCGTGCGTGGCGTGTGTGTGTGTGTGCGCGTGCGCGCGCGCGCGCGCGTGGATGCATGTGTGACTCAGACTCTCAGACTCGGACTTCAATTGTCACAAGAACCGTTAAGGATCTATAGACACAGCGTGGTATATTATGAGAAGTCGTCATTAATGGATAGACCATGATTCATCTGGGCCCATATAGGGAGACATTATTGTCTTTTCACGTGCATGCAATGATTAATGTGTGTGTGTGTGTGTGTGTGTGTGTGTGTGTGTGTGTGTGTGTGTGTGTGTGCGCGCGCGCGTTAGCGCGCGTGAGTGTGTGTGTGTGTGTGTGTGTGTGTGTGTGTGTGTGTGTGTGTGTGTGTGTGTGTGTGAGAGAGTGAGTGTGTGTGTGTGTGTGTGTGTGTGTGTGTGTGTGTGTGTGTGTGTGTGTGTGTGTGTGTGTGTGTGATATTGCTTTTTCTGAAAAAAAATTGACATTCTTTATGTTTTCTTAAATATCAGTTTAAACAAAGGTTAATCCGGCAGTAAATTTGTTCCAGTCAGTCAGTGTGCGTGCGTGCGTGCGTGCGTGTGTGTGTGTGTGTGTGTGTGTGAGAGAGAGAGAGAGAGAGAGAGAGAGAGAGAGAGAGAGAGAGAGCGGGGGGGTTATGTGTGTGAAGGTGACCGAGAAGGGGGAGTGAGGGTGGTTACAAAAGAAGTCGGGAGGAGGGGGAAAGGACGGGGAGGGGGGAGAGTGAGAGGGAGGGGACAAGAATAAACAATTGTTTAGCCAGGTACAGC
This sequence comes from Conus betulinus, assembly GCA_016801955.1. Classification (NCBI taxonomy): domain Eukaryota; kingdom Metazoa; phylum Mollusca; class Gastropoda; order Neogastropoda; family Conidae; genus Conus; species Conus betulinus. The sequence goes on from JADBJO010001648.1 coordinate 352,071, forward strand.
ACGGAACAAAATGGAGCAGCAGCAAGGAGTTGGCCGTCAAACGTTACGAGTTCCAGTCACTGGCGCCCAACATAAACATCGCCCTTTTCATTGGCCATATAACCGTGTTAACATTCTGGAGATGTCATGCAAAATATAGGTCGTCTCCCCTTATTCTTGTAAGAGGATCCCCCCCCCCCCCCCCCCCACACACACACACACACACACACACACACCTCCTCCCCCCCTGCGAGCATTGCTGGGTCTGGACGTCAGGTCTGAAGGTCATTCAACTCATTTTCAGCTAAAACAGCGATCACGACGAGCGAGCGCCCGTCGGTTCCTAGAAACAGCGAGCCCAAACCTCTCACCGGACCCAACACAGAGACATTCATGACACCCTTGTCAGACCTGGCCAGTCTCTCGTTCTAGAGCACGAGCCATGACGAGTTGTTCTCGCGCTCGCTCTATTGCTGCTGCGCCATGCCAGTTTGTGGTCATGGTTAATTCATGCAAGCGATATCGCGAGAAAGCAGCAGTCAGCAGATCTACTGGTCATGTGACTCAGTCCCCGAATTTCATTAGTCTCTTCGGCGGTTCATCACATCATCCGCGTTATGGCATTCTGGCTTCGTCGTCAGTGAAAATGGCGCTGTTTCTGCCTGACCAACCAGCAAGGGGAAAAATGACTCATTTTGGTGTATGAAAACCAAATACATGTCTGACTGACCATCATTCGAAAAGATTTTCCTCTTTTGACCTTTGACCCTTTCAGGCAATATTTATCCCGTTTCCTGTTGAACATTGCGTGGAGTTTAGGTGGAAAGAAGCCGGATTAGAAACTAGATTGTGTAATTGTGTAATTTTCGTCTTTGGGGTCTTGCTCTCTCTCTGTCTCTCTCTCTCTCTCTGTCTGTCTGTCTGTCTGTCTCTCTCTCTCTCTCTCTCTCTCTCTCTCTCTCTCTCTCTCTCTCTCTCTCTCTCTCTCTCTCTCATATGGTTCTGTTTTTCTCTTTTTCCGGTCTGTCTGTCTACATCTGTCTGTCTGTCTGAATGCATGTCTATGTATGTATGTATGTAGGTAGGTATGTAGGTAGGTGAGAAGTAGGCAGGTAGGAAGGTATGTGGGTAGGTGTACATGCAACTCTTTGGCAGTAAAAACAACAACAACAACAACAACTACAACTACAACAACCACGAAAGGTTCACCGAAAGAACAAAACGGGGGGGGGGGGGGGGGGGCAGCAGCGGCCACGGACACGTGCAGCGCGTTCTCTTCAGGAAGAGCAGCACGACCAACGAACGCAGTCTGTGGTGACGACAAAGCTGTACATTGCCAGGAAGACAAACAGGGGGGGGAAGAGAGAAAGGACAATAGGAAAGGCGGAAGGCGGGGGAGGGGTGGTTGGTCGGGGGGGGGGGGGGGGGGGGGGGGGTCGTCTCTTATCTGCCACCATTGTTCTGTCCAGACGACTGTGCAGGTCCGAGTCCACAGTTACAAGCCAGGTCCCACACGCTATCATATATTCTCTGTTACACTCAAAGCTGCATCTGGCTTTTGTCAGAAGATCAGCCAGTACCAACACATACTCATCGCACAGTGCAGCCCTTGACCCATACAGTGTCTGACTGGGGGAGGCAGATCCAGAGTCCGCTTCTTTTATTAATATTACAGCACGATCCACATGACCCGTCGTTTTTCTGTCGTCTGCCAGAGTTTTTTTTACTCCTAAGTTATCCCTTGTGCCCTGCCAATGGCGTAGAAACACAGCAAGTCCACCAACCATGCGTACGTCTGCTGTCCTTGCTGACATACGGCATTGAACTAATAGTTTACTGGCCCAAAATTCCAGTGTAAACTCTTTTTCGGGTTAAAAAAAAAAAAGGTGTTGTTTCTTTTCTTCACACAGTCATGGACGATTTTGATCTATTCTCACTGCGTTGTTACTACTTGACGTTTGCTGTAAACCCGAATGCTGACCTGCAGATCCATGGCAGGTTCTTTCCGTCAAAAAGCCTTAATAAGCGTTTGTTTTCTTTCGAGACATAAACAACAACGACGACGACGACGACGACGACGACAACAACAACAACAACAACAACAACAACAACAGCAACAACAACAACAACAACGACAACAAACAACAACAACAGATACCAGTAGTTTTTAAATTCAAACGAAATGATTATTATAGTTTTCACTTGAAGCCATAGCAATAACTAACTAAAAATGGTGACTCATAAGCGCTCGTTTCCATTTTCTTTCCGTTTCCTCATTCTCGTCCTGAGAACGGTAGTGAAACTGCAATCACTCTCTAAACAGATCACAGACTATTCATGAAAACAGATGGATACGGCTAATGAAAGTAGATAAACACGATCCACGATGAGAACAGCTTCATAATGACTAATAAAGAGAAAAACAAACAAACAAACAAACAAACCACCTAATGAAAAGAGGCAACTGTGATTTATGATTCAGATCGACTACAATTCATGACAGCAGGTACTACGACTCATTAAAAAACAGTATTTATAACTCATGAAAGCAGTTCATTATGACCCACGAAACAGGCAGCTACAATTCATCAAATAAAGACAACAATGATCTCATGAGGAAAAGGGCAATCTGCGACTCACGAAAACACGTTACCTGTCTCATGAAAACATATCAATCATCACTAATGAGAAAAAAAAAAAAAACAACAACCCTGGAAACGCTCCTGTACAACAGAAATATCCTCTTATAACAGAAAGAGTCTCTAGTAACAGAATAATCTCTGGTGAGAGAACGATATTCTTGTAACAGAAAGACCATCGTGTGTAACAGAACAACCTTCCTGTTACAACAATACCCTTCTGTAACAGAAAGATGATCTGATAACCAAAAAGAGGTTCCTGTAAATGGAGAGACACCCCCCCCCCCTTCCCCCTCACCCCACCCCTCGCTGTGCAACAGGGGGTTCCAGAGAGATAAGGACCATCTTGTAACAGAAAGACCCTCCTGTGGCAGGAAAAAACAATCCTGTAAGAACCGTCTTGTAATAGAAAGACCTGTAACAAAATTCCCTCTTAGACAAAAGATTCTCCTTAACAGAAAGACCCTCATGTAACAGCTCTCCTCCTGTAACAGATTTGTAACAGAAAGATACTCCTGTGATTAAAAAAACCCAACTCTTGCAACAACAGAATCATCATGTAACGGAAAGACTCTTCCGTAATACAAATACCTTCATGAAACAAAAAGGTCCTCCTGTAACAAAAAGAACCCCTCATGTAAAGGAAAGAGATTCTCCTGTGACAGAAAGACTTGTTTCAGAAAGACCCTCCTGTAATAGACACCCCCCCCCCCCCCCCCCCTTCCCCCTGCAACTGTCTGAAACGGTCAGACCTTCCCGTAACAAAAAGATCCTTCTGTAACAGAAAGAACCTGATGTAAGAGGTCTCCTGTAACACACACAAAAAATCCTCCTGTAAAAAAAAAGACTCTCTTGAGACAGAAAGAACCTCCTTTCACTGAAAAACACCAGAAGACCCTTGCACACAGCAAAGAGACCCTTCTGTGAGGGACAGGCATTTCTAGAAAAGAAAAAAAAACTCCTGTGCCAGAAAAGTCTTCATGTTACAGAAAGATCCTGGTCTGGCAGAGAAAGCATCTTCTCTGCAAGCAAGACTTTTCTGTGACAGAAAGACTTTGGATAACACACACACACACACACACACACACACACACACACACACACACACACACACACACACACACAACTTTTCCAGCCATGACAGTGAATCAAAGGCCTGGTAACTGAGTTTCGTCCAACGGAGACAGCCCCCTATAAAAAGGGGAAAAAACTCTCGTAAATGCAACAGCCTCCTGTAACAGAAAGACCTTTCGTTCACTCAGTCTCTTGTAACTGAAAAAATCTCCTTGTAAGTGAAACATCCCCCCTTACCACATCGATCTGTAATCCAAGTCTCCTGAAAACAGAAATTGTTTCCTAGAGGCCTAAAGAAAGAGACCCACAGGGGACGCAACTCGACGAAGGATCTTCAACTGTACCAGGACCTGCTCTTTAGAGACAGCAGAGAAGAGGCGGTATTTCTCAGGGTAGATAACTGAAATCACCATCATCACCCCACTCGCTGAATACAAAAAGAAGCCACTCAAGCAGCAGCTTGTTCAGTAACAACAGAGTTGCTCAGAAACACCAAAATTGTACAGTAACAACAGAGTTCTAGGGAAACAACAGAGTTGTACAGAAACAACAGAGCTGCTCAGAAACACCAAAATTGTACAGTAACAACAGAGTTGTAGGAAACAACAGAGTTGTAGGGAAACAACAGAATTGTAGGGAAACAACATAGTTGTACGGAAAACAGCAGAGTTGTAGGGAAACAACAGAGTTGTAGGGGAAACAACAGAATTGTACAGAAACAAAGACTTGTAAAATAACAACAGGGCTGTACAGTAACAGTAGAGTTGTACAATGAAAACAGGGTTGTACAGTAACAACAGAGTTGTACAATGACAACAGGGTTGTACAGTAACAACAGAGTTGTACAGTAGCAACAGAGCTATACAGAACACACAATGAAGCACACACAACAGGTGCGGGCAAGTGCCTGTCATGACGTACAAAGCCCTGAACGTGACACAGCTCATCGGCCAAACGCCAAGTCCGATTCAAACCAAAACGGCCAGCTCAAAGCATCATCGTTGTCATTCACAACCTTATTGATTTTGACAGACAATCAGTCTGCTACTCTCAACTATCAAGATTTGCATCGAGCCAAAATGCTGATTAAAAAAAAAAAAAAAAAAAAAAAAAAAAAAAACCAAGGTGCGAAACACAACGTGTTTTGATACACAATTTTCGAATTGTGTATCAAATACGCGATGCTTCGCACCTTGTTTTTTTCGATAAAATTTCTGAATTCTTCAGACGTTACAGATACTGGATGTTAAAATTGCTCGAAATGCTTCTCCCTAGGGGCGGGCGGTGTCAGCCAGAGACAGAGACTGTGGGTCAGAATGAATGGAAGCGTTCGATATTTGGACAACTGTGTGGCAACCCATAATACTCTTCATGGCGTCAACGTTTCCATTTCTTTCTTTCTTTCTTTCTTTTCTTCTTTCTTCTTTTCTTTTTTTCTTTCTGTTTTTTTGTTGTTGTTGTTGTTGTTTGTTTTTGTTTTCTTTTGTGCTGTTTGTTCATTTCTTGTATTTAGTAGCCAAGAGAGAAGGTCGACACATTGATTGAAATATTTCAAGAGTTGGAAGCGTGAAAACCCGGATAGCAGTGCAGCAAAGGGGAGAGATGTAGGGCCTAAGCCCCCTGGGGGGTAGACAACTCCTGAAAGAGCGGTATACAACCCCAGCAGTTGTTGACAGGACAGAGCAACATCCCGAAAACCCTTTATTGTGGTTGAGTTTGGGCCATACAATAATGGAGCAGATATGGCTCTGCACTTGGGTAAAACGCTAAGAGGACATTGACTTTTAGACTCGCGTTCGGAACGGCTGGAACGACTTAAGCATGAAAGCCATTTGCAGTTGTTTGGGCCTGTTTACGCGTGCTAAATGGAAAACGTCGACACTTCTTGATCGCGAGATTGACCCGTGAAAGTATGTGTGGATCGTCGCCTGCTAAGCCAGCAGCTGTTTATTCATCCAGAAAGACCAGAAAGATGCGCTCCATGGTGTTGCCTTGTTTTATGACATGCGTGCTTTTTAACGCGAAGAATTCAAGGCTGCAATATCGCCACATGCACATGTAAAGTTTTCAAAGAGGAAAAGCGTTTCAGTTTCTTTTGACAAACTGATAAGCAGCTTTATTTTGTCGCTTGCTTTAGGTTTGTTTTGTCGCTTGCTTAAGGTTGCTGCCATTATGCATGGTAACAGCATACGACTGAAGCAGAATATTGCTAGAACATCAGCCGCTGGCGGAAGGAAAGTAAATTCCAGACAAATTCCAGAAATCGCAGCACTGCCCCGCAAGAATACAAATACAAAACACTTCAAACCACATCGCAGTGTAGCCTTGAGTCCTAAACGGTTGGGAAACCATACCGCAGGAATCGGTTGCTGGTTGTAAATGCATAGAATCGCTTGAGAACCCTTAAGACTGTTTAGTTCTACCGTGTCAAATCGCCTCAAAGACATTTCGGTAGGCGTCTCTCTGGGCGTTTCAATACAGTTTCAGCCACGAAAATTTGACCAGAGATGTTCAGGCAAAAGGACATAGCGCTGCAAAAATTTGACATGGTAGGCCCTACAGTCCACGACGCCAAGAGTCGTTAAAACACGCCTCAGCTCTTACAAACGAGAGAGAGAGAGAGAAAAAAAAAAAAAACATAGCCAGAGCTGCAGGATGCTTAAGAAGATCACAATCTTCCGAACTATTTGGATAAAACGGTGCCAAATTTTGAGCAGTCCTCAAAGAGAGTTTTCACATAAAATGTTCACAGTCCCCCCCCCCCCCCCCCCCCCCCCCCCCCGAACAATCTATCTGTCCTTAGTGATTTCATAAGGAACAGTGACGTCACAAGGAAGAGTGATATGATAAGGAAGAGTGACATTTAGCTGTTTTCACTTTCCATTTTCCACCTTTTTTTCTCACCCTTCTCCCACCTGAGTTTTTACCTCTACTCTACTACTCTGCGATTCGCTGGAAGTCGCTGGATGCTTCGAGAAGCGACTGTAGCCTATTGTTGTGATTTATGTCGTAGAGATGGGAACACCACTTTATTGCAAGTGCTTACTCGACCTTTGCCGGTGTAGCGCGCCAGTCTCACACGAAATGATTCCAAGGGTACTTTTCACGTACTCCAAACGACTGCCCACGCAGAAACACACACAAAAATGATCCACTTTGCCAACACATAGTAAACCACTTCATATATGTCATGAGCTTACATGTTCTGTCCGTATTCCGTCGTCTGCGTATACGTCTGATAAACTAACGTTATATGGAACTTTGTACAACTAAAGCGCAACCAGTCATCAAAACGACGTTATAAGTGAAGCTGATCTGAATGTAACACAAGTATTCAACTCATTAGACGTGCTTATTTACCCCGTATCATACAAAGACATCATCTTCAGGTAACTATGCACACTACGCCATAGTTTACTGTTCAAGGTCTGCTTTGACATTAACAAGAATTGGTCAGCTTGGCAGGACACATGAAGCAAAACTGACATTGAACACTTGAATCATTTCCGATCAAGCCATGACGATTCATCGGAGTGGCCACTTTCATCTGTGATCACAGATAAATGAAGCAATCAGCCAAATCTTGGCATTGCTTAACTTCTCTTGACTATGACGTCAGCAGTGTGTTCGAACGCGTTGGCTGTGGACGCGCGTCAGTGCAGTTCATCCGATGCAGCTCCGTACTCCATCTTGCAGTAATACACAGACACCAGAAACCTTTGGACTGAGTCGACGAGAAGCTTTCGGCGAAAAACACAGGTATTTTCTGAAGTTTTCGGTGAAAACACAGCCATTTTCTGTAGCTTTCGGCGAAAACACAGGCATTTTCTATAGCTTTCGGCAAAAACACTGTAGGCATTTTCTGAAGCTTTCACTGAAAACACAGGCATTTTCTGAAGCTTTCACTGAAAACACGGGTATTTTCCGAAACTTTCGGCCAAAACACAGGCGTTTTCAGTTGTGGTCATTTGCTCTTCATTCTGTGCAACAGTTTACGCTATGCCACGAAACGCGTTGCCTGGCTGCTTCTGGCTTCTCCCTTTCTTTCAGCTACACGCATTCTCGACAATCCCAGACAAAACAAAATTAATGCAAACGCTAGAGATCTGACTCCAGGCTCTCGCAAACGTGTGTGACATGAACATTCCTGCTGACATACTGAACAGCGACCACATGCCTGTGTCTTTTAGCTAGAATGTTCTTCATTGTACAAACATTAGAAGAATATTGGCAGCCCCACAAGTGACGTCAAAGGTCTCTGTTCGTGGCGCTGGATTTGAACTTGTAAGCACAGGTGATTTTTTTTTCTTTTAATAAAATAAGTCTACACGGCAAATTTTAGGGCGAAATTAACCTCCAGCTGTAGTTACCCAGTGTGCAGGCCTATTTTCCACAAAGTACTGCCACGCTCGAGAGCAGACCTTTAAAGATCAAGCAGTTCTTGTATACGGGGCATGTAACACGCTGTGACCAATAGTGTGCCAAAACTACTCCCTTGGGAAATCACTTACAGGGTTTTTAATCAGAGGCCACTGTTCAAAATCCCATTATGACAACTTCCCTTTGCGAAAGACAGCTTTTTCTCTTTAAGGCTTGTCGGTAGCTTTCGTTAACAAAGCAATAAATGTAAAAAAAAAAAAAATAATAAAAGTATGTCTTTATTTGGTATTGATACAGACCATTGAGCAGTTTTCAAATCAAGTTCAGCTTGATCATTGATGGGATGAAAACACAACGCAGAGAACCGTTTGAAGGGGAGTGAGTGGTCCTTCATCATGCATACAGTGATTCGGGGGTGCGTTAAATCGTGGCTGCCGATTTTCGACCTGGAGATCAAAGCTCGTGACAGCCAGACACACCAGAATGACGTTTCCCACAAGAGACCGGCAAAGAAATAACTGGTATGATAATTTTCCGAGAGAGAGAGGATGTGAACAGTTGCAGGTGATTATGGACTTCCAGGTCCATTCACAGAGGGGGTCAGTAAAGAAGGGGTTAGATTCTAACACCTAAATGACTGATCTGGAATCAACACAGAATGGGATTTGTGGTACATCTTTTCGAAAAGTTGAGAATCGATTAGAGGCAATCAGCACCGAAACATGAATGAATGAATGAATGAATGAACGAGTGAATGAATGACCTGGTCACTGCACTGTTCATCGTGAAAAAAGAGTAGATGTATTATCTCCTTGTCTGCTCATTTAAGCACTCCCCCTTCAAGCGAGCATCGGTTACTAGCGGCAGGTCTGCAGCGGACTGGGGGGTCTGGACTGGTCTTGCTGCCTGCTGGGGGTCACTTTCCACAGAGAAATCCCTCCCTAACCCCCCCCCCCCCCCCCCCCCCCCCTCCGCGTTCCCCGCCCCATCGCACACCCACCCCTATTATCATCCTGAAGGTATACACTGCACTCACGAAGGTGTATTTTGTCAGGTAACAGCACCACGTGTGTGTGTGTGTGTGTGTGTGTGTGTGTGTGTGTGTGTGTGTGTGTGTGTGTGTGCATTGCAGGGCTGGCGTGGATAATTATATAATTATGAGGGGGAGTCGGTAGAACTTGATCTAGGGTTCATGTTTAACTCTTACTCTCTATACTTTGGATCTTTTTAAGTAGGGTTTTTGACGCACTGAAAAAAAAAAAACACTTTTTGTGCGTATGGATCTCAGATCTTATTAGAGATTTTACAAAGACAGATGAGTGTTGACTGATCTTGTCCCTAAGTGTGCCTGCTGATGATTTGAAGAAAGTTTACAATTTGACGTGCTTTAAAGTTTACAGTTTGACCTGCTTTAAGAAGGTTTACAGTTTGACTTGCTTTTAATTACCAATATGTATTAAGAATATTGATTCCAAGACAGCTTTGCTTTTTGATAAATTGCACCCCCACCTCCACCCACCGCCCCACAAAAGATAATATTGGTGACGTATACTAACGAATAGTTTTGCTCAGATGAAAGGAAGGCTTTTTTTTTTTTTTGGGGGGGGGGGGGGGGGGGGGGGGGGGGGGGGGGGGGGGGGGGTTCAGCCATTGTTATAAATGAAATGCATTTGTTTTTTTCCCTGATGACAAGTGCATTGTGCGATATGATCACGTTCTGTTTGAAACGATTTTCTTGAGTAAATTATGCTGCGCCTTTGCGTGTTACTTTTCATATACATTTTCATTCATTTGCATTAATCATCAACATTTTGAGCTAAGACTCCCTTCCTAGAGATTTTGCTGAGTAAATCTTACACTGACATTGAAAACAGGAATGGAAGTACAACTGATACTTAAGATGCCTGATTCGAGGGCTCGTTTTCTTGACTATGCGTTTCTGATTTCTGTTTGAAGTTTCCCCAGAAAAACCTTTGACATGATTTAAAAAATAGACCATTTTAAAAACTGTAAGTACAGTCGATAGTGCCATACTTGGTCATATGCTTGTTCACACTTGCGTCTGGAAAAATGTTTCTTAAGAAGGTTTTTTTTTTTTTTTTTTTTTTTTTTTTTTTTTTTTTTTTTTTTCAAATATCGATTGTTGATCGGCTTTTGGAGAAACTGTTCGATTTCCTTGTATCACATTATGTTTTTTTGTTTGTTTGTTTGTTTTTTTCAAAAAGTGTAAGTCTGCTTAAGACATTTTTTTTTCCAATATGTTTCCATACATGAGATATTCGTGCTATGCTTCTAAAGTTATACATGCTGGCATTGAATTTGCTTTATTTCTGAAAGGGAATTATGATTGTTTCATTC
>JADBJO010001648.1:365000-375000 GCA_016801955.1 Conus betulinus
CAAAATCTTCGCAGCTTTTTTTTTTTTTTTTTTTTTTTTTTTTTTTTTTTTTTTTTTTTTAACTCAATCTGTCGACGAAATCTCTTTCATTTTTCGAGTCTCGTTCCCTCCTCGTTCTCGGCGGTGAGGCTGTCTCTCCGTGTCACGAGGCTGATTCCTTGTCATGGTCAGTCCTCTCGTAGACTTGGTGGTTTAGTTCTCTCTCTCTCTCTCTCTCTCTCTCTCTCTCTCTCTCTCTCTCTCTCTCTCTCTCTCTCTCTTGCTTGCTCGCTCAGAACGAGCGACGAGCGCCGTAATCCATACTTCTCCAGCACCAGCCTGACAAGAGCACTGCCGCAATCTGTGGAGAGAGAGAGAGAGAGCGAGAGAGGAAGGAAACACGTCTCGTTCTGCTATTCCCAAGTCAGACAGCACACAACAACACCAGCACCGCATAGGAATGTAATCCACAGCAAGGGACGCCGACACTGTGTGGTGATAATCCACTCCGATTGTCACTGCTGTCGCTGCCTACGCCTCTTCCTCCTCCTCCACCACCACCACCCCCACAGCCCTCAGCACCACCACCATCACCACCACCTTCACCATCACGACAGTGACGAAAACCCCTAGGGAGGGAGGGAGGGTTCAAGGTCGCTGGGCGATGATTGTCGATGGACGGTCCACTTTGATGTCACACTCTCTATAATACACACATGTATGGACTGACGCACGCTCTCTCCCCCCACCCCCCGCACACAGACGCACACAAACACGCCCGCGTACACTACATACGGGTGTGATCGCAGGCAGGGAAGGGTTGGGCAGGGAAGGGTTGGGCAGGGCAGAGCAGGTAAGCGCGTGCTCCCGACTGAGATTCGACGACACACGCGCCACACACGAGCCGTTTTATATCTCGGTAATGGTAGCCAAGGGTCGCTTCCATTAGCCGAGCTGTAGACAAAGCTGCCGAGCGTGGTCGAAGCTGGTCCCACAGAACACACACACACTCACACATGCCACTAGCTTTCGGCACCAGCAGCAGCAGCAGCGGCGGGCGGCAGCACCAATGGAGCCATTACCACTGCCATCAACACCGACGACAACGGCGGCAGCACGGCAGTCGGAGAAAGGCTGGTGGGTATTGGGTGGGGAGGGGGCTGGGGAAGGAGGGAGAGAAGAGAAGGGGAGGGGAGGGGAGGGGGGTGGGTGGGAGTGGTCGGTTGTGGCCTGGGAGCGGACCAAGGCGAGGAGGAGTCAGCGACACGCGCACACACACCCAAGACTTCAGTCGATGCCAAAGCGGCGTTCAGTCGCATGTCGCGTCCCGCTACAATTGACTACGTTTTGCCACAGTCTGCTACGATTGACTACGTTTTGCCACAGTCTGCTACGATTGACTACGTTTTGCCACGGTCTGCTACGATTGACTACGTTTTGCCACAGTCTGCTACGATTGACTACGTTTTGCCACAGTCTGCTACGATTGATTACGTTTTGCCACAGTCTGCTATGATTGACTACGTTTTGCCACGGTCTGCTACGACGATTGACTACGTTTTGCCACGGTCTGCTATGACTGGCTACGTTTTGCCACGGTCTGCTATGACTGACTAGGTTTGCCACGGTCTGCTATGACTGACTATGGTTTGCTACAGTCTGCTATGACTGACTATGGTTTGCTACAGTCTGCTATGATTGACTATGGTTTGCCACAGTCTGCTGCTATGATTGACTATGGTTTGCTACAGTCTGCTATGATTGACTATGGTTTGCCACAGTCTGCTATGATTGACTATGGTTTGCTACAGTCTGCTATGATTGACTATGGTTTGCTACAGTCTGCTATGATTGACTATGGTTTGCTACAGTCTGCTATGATTGACTATGGTTTGCTACTACAGTCTGCTATGATTGACTATGGTTTGCTACAGTCTGCTATGATTGGCTATGGTTGCTACAGTCTGCTATGATTGACTATGGTTTGCTACAGTCTGCTATGATTGGCTATGGTTTGCTACAGTCTGCTATGATTGACTATGGTTTGCTACAGTCTGCTATGATTGACTATGGTTTGCTACAGTCTGCTATGATTGACTATGGTTTGCTACAGTCTGCTATTCTCTGTATTTTGCTAAGTTTTGCTGACATGCAGCAGACAGCCAGTCTCATCCAGCTCCCGATAGTGTCAGTTTCAGTTTCATCAAGAGGTCACTGCGTGCGGGCTAGTCCACATACGCTACACCACATCCGCTAAGTTTTGAGACCACGGTGCGCATAATTTAGGCTGATGGATTAATGAATTAGTGACAAGATGAGAGAGATTTAATAAGAAGAGGGTCTTGTGATTGCGACTTAGTATATGTCTGCTAGCATTATCCCATCGCGCTGGTCAGACCTTGAGTACCTACCTAACACTGGCTGTGCCATTATCATCATTGTATGTATGTGTGGTAAGTATACACGCGTGTGTATGCATGTGTGTGTGTGTGGGCTCAGGCCCATGTGTGTGCGCCAGTGTATGCGGTGCACAAGCGCATGTGCGTGTGTCTATGTCTGTAAGCATGCGTGCGTGCGCGCGTGCGTGTGTGTGTGTGTGTGTTCGCGGGCGCAGGCGCACACGCGTGCGCTCTCCCAATAGTAAAAAGTTAACTTTTCCTATTTGTTTTTGGAGGCAGAAGAAGTGTATAAAAAGCGATTAAAGCCCCACAGCCTAGAGATTGTAAGAGAAATAAACTGTTTGATATTCCCTGGAGGAAAGCTAAGAGGAAGTAGGAAAAGATACCAGAAAGTAGGAAACCTAGAAGAAAGTAGGAAAAGGGGGAGAATAGACTAGGACAGCTAGGCAGAAGTACCGAAAAAGTAGCACAAGTAGTAGGACAGCTAGGCAGAAGTAAAAAAAAAGTAGCACAAAGTAGGACAGCTAGGCAGAAGTAGGAAAAAGTAGCACAAAGTAAGACAGCTAGGCAGAAGTAGGAAAAAGTAGCACAAAGTAGGACAGCTAGGCAGAAGTACGAAAAGGTAGCACAAAGTATGACAGCTAGGCAGAAGTAGGTAAAAAGTAGCACAAAGTAGGACAGCTAGGCAGAAGTAAAAAAAAAATGGTAGCACGAAGTAGAACAGCTAGGCAGAAGAAAAAAGAGTAGTAGCGCAAAGTAGGACAGCTAGGCAGAAGTGAGAAATGATAGCACAATCTAGGACATTTAGGCAAAGTAAAAACAAAAAGTAGCACAAAGTAGGACAGCTAGGCAGAAGCAAGAAAAGGTAGCACAAACAAGGACAGCTAGGCAGAAGTAAAAAAAAAAAAGAGTAGCAAATTAGTAGGACAGCTAGATAGAAGTAAGAAAAGGTAGCAAAGTGTAGGACAGCTAAGCAGAAGTAAGAACAGTTCGCAGAAGATAGGACAGCTAGGCATAAGTAAGAAGAGGTAGCACAAGGTAGGACAGCTAGGCGGAAGTAAGAAAAGGTAGCACAAGGTAGGACAGCTAGGCAGACGTAAGCAAAAGTAGCACAAAGTAGGACAGCTAGGCAGAAGTAAGAAAAGGTGGCACAAAGTAGGACATCTAGGCAGAAGTATGAAAAGGTGGCACAAAGTAGGACAGCTAGGCAGAAGTAAGAAAAGGTGGCACAAAGTAGGAGCTAGGCAGAAGTAAGAAAAGGTGGCACAAAGTAGGACAGCTAGGCAGAAGTAAGAAAAGGTGGCACAAAGTAGGAGCTAGGCAGAAGTAAGAAAAGGTGGCACAAAGTAGGAGCTAGGCAGAAGTAAGAAAAGGTAGCACAAAGCAGGACAGCTTGGCAGAAGTAAGAAAAGGTGGCACAAAGTAGGACAGCTAGGCAGACATAAGCAAAGGTAGTACACAGTAGGACAACTAGGCAGAAGTCGGAAAAAGGCAGCAGCAGCAAGTCGTGCGGACTGAACGCTCCACTGGTTATTTCTATCCCCGGTGCCTCCTCATGCTCACTTCGTTTTACGCAACTCAGCTGTCCCCCCCCCCCCCCCCCCCCCCCCCATACCCCCCATACTTGGCCGACCTCGAGGGCCGCCTCCACTGCCTGAGATCACATCCATAGCCTGCAGGTTGCTTGCTGGCCGTGGTGCCAACATACACGGGAGGGGGGAGGGGGGGGGGGGACTTCAGGGGGCGCGCGAGCTTTGTTGTGTCTGAAAAGGCTTGCTGGCGTGTCCGGCGCCTTATTCACTGCTATTTTTAGCCTTCGTTCGATGCGAGGTTCCTGTAAGTGCAACCAAATCCCCATTCCTCTGTGATTCCTGACACTGAAGCATAGTTCTGCCGCTAGCGGTAGTGGCCGTGTTTCACCACCACAGGAATGAGTGAACCAACCAGGCAGACGTTGCGGGCTTCCAACTCTCCTGTTCGGGCATGAGGGTGTAATGATGATCATTACCTACGAGGTGTAAAGGAATTGAGGAGGGGTGAGGGAGGAGAGAGACGGTGAGGTGGGAAGAGGAGGGAGGGAGGTGAACGGGGAAGAGGAAGGGGTGGGGGGTTGGAGGATGGCATTGCTCACGGTTCAGTTCCATTTATGAAATAAGGCTGTACCTCCTCCACCCACCGCCTTCGTCTCTCCATCACACTTCCCTTTATGTTTTGTGGAACAAAATATTAATGGTGGTAGACGTGGCGTGTATGTAGATGCATGCGTTCGCGCGCGCGCGCGCATTGTGTGTGTGTGTGTGTGTGTGTGTGTGTGTGTGTGTGTGTGTGTGTGTGTGTGTGCGTGCGTGCGTGCGTGCGTGCGCGCGCGCGCGCGCGCGCGTGTGTGTGTGTGTGTGTGTGTGTGTGCGTGCGTACGTGTGTGTGTGTGTGTGTGTGTGTGTGTGTGTGTGTGTGTGTGTGTGATCGTGCTTTGCTGTGCTGTGCTGTGTTGCACTGTTCTGTGTTGTTGTCTATACCATACCATATTGTGATGTGCTCTGTTGTATTGCCCTGCACTGGACTGGGCTGTTCTGTGCTTACTGTGCTGTTGCACGCTGTATTGTGCCGCGTCGTGGCGTGCTGTATTGCGCCATAATGTGCTGTGTATGATCCCAGAGCTCTGACTCACAGAGTTTTAAAGGCAGGGGAAGCAGGGCTTGCTCATGGTGACAGACACGGGGTGACCGTAGGAACACCAAAAGACGTTAAACAAAGAACTCTCATTAGGAGCTGAGAACCGATCTAACCGTCAAATATCATAATCATGTGAAATTAAATCATCATGCATTGCCCATCGCTTAAAAATGTGTGTAACCCAATCTCTTTAATAAGGATCAAGCGCTTTTTTTTTTTTTTTTTTTTTTTTTTTTTTTTTTTTTTTTTTTTTCAAAAACAGGTACATATGCACAGAGGGCAATACAAGGCTATTGGAAACACATTGCTTGCTTAGAAGATCACAACATACCAGGTTTTACTACAGCTAGTGAAGAGTTTTCATATTTATAATATTTTTTCTTAATTTCAAGTTCCCATTTTCTTCATCTTCAACCCCCGCCCCTTAATGTTCAACTCTTTCTCAAGTCATTACTGTGATGACCGAGGGGTTGTTGGCCTGCGCTTGTCTGTCCCCCACTATTAGATTGGTCGTCTTTGTATTTGTCTGACTTTATTCAAGTTAAAAGGCTGTGCCAGTCTTAACAAAGCTCAGAGTTAGGTTTCTTATGGGAGCAAGGGTTACCCTACTTGTTTATTGTTTACTGTTCCCAGCCTCATTTCATTTTCACTTTTGTTACACGTTAATTTTGACGAACGTTCGATGTTGTTAGCTGGAATTTTATATTTGAAGTCTTTAAAAATATTTACTTTTCGAAAAAGATATTTACAGATGGACGAAATTTCACAGGAATAGCGGGAAAGGCGGGGATCAACAAACCCGTGCAAAGGGCATTGTTCGCTGGACAATGGCCAGTTAATTTCTTATGGACAGTTCGTTATGAGCAGTGAAGACAAGAGTACAAATAAACATTTCGTTACCTGTCTTGGTTGTAAAACAACAGTGACTGAACACATGCGAAAAACAAGAAGATCATGACTGAAAAGAATGAATGTTTGGATAGTCCTGTATTTTTCAGAAAGTTAAACTTTGTTGTTTAAGGGGATCAAACTATGTTACGACAAAGAGGGCTATATCAGTACAAGAAGCTGCACAAAACAGGGTGCAAGTGTGAACGTTTAGAACGGCTGAAAAGGCTGTTTATTTATATATTAGTAAAACTTTTGATATAATAATTAAATGGCCTCAAGTAAGAATACTACATCGAACTCTTAGCCCTAACTGGATTTAATAATGAAAAAAAAAAATCTTGTGTTTCAGTAGTTCATCCGCCGAACTACTAGCAGCAATGTAGATACTAATTAAAAAAAAAAAAAAAAAAAAAAAAAAAAAAAAAAAAGTATCCCATAAGTATTTCTCGATAAGCTGAAATACAAATACAAAACCGTGAAGATTTTGTCTCCAAATGGCTCCTGTATAAGACCCAGTTTGTAGACAAAGATTGAATGATAGCCTATGCTTACCTGTATACATTACATTATTATCGCCATGAGTTTGCTCGTCTTGGAGACTTCCATCGTAAACTCTATACAGGGCCGACATAAGTTGTACAAAACCTTTTTTCCTTTTTTTAACATTTATTTGTCTTGGAAGCCACTTACTCCGAAGTACGAAACACTCAGCCTACCTCATAAGCTCTCTCTCTCTCTCTCTCTCTCTCACTCTCGGTCGTAAAGGCATTTCTTGAACAAACAAAACAAAACCAAACCAAAAACAAAAAGTACCGTGCACTATCACATGCTGAGCTATGCTTTTTATCTGTTGTGCCGTGATTTGATTTGAGTCTCTCTCTCTCTCTCTCTCTCTCTCGCTCTCTCTCTCTCTCTCTCTCTCTCTCCTCTACACTCCGCGTTTCTGGTCCATCCTCCAACTCCCTCTCCTCCTCCTCCACCACCAGTCCTGCTTTCCCTCTCTGTAAACTAATCATGTCAATCTTGTCGTCAGCTGTGTGGCGACTGTTGCCATGGCAATCGGTGACTGCTTAGCGCCTGCTCGTGCAAACCGCACGCGTCTTTGTAGCGGACGTCACCGCTTGTTGCTAAGGTACATTATGAGCGTCAAAAGGTCCTTTTTGGTAGCTGTCTTCATAAAAAAGACTAATCATATACCATAAACATGATCTCCGTACCACCATATCAGTGCAGTAAAACCTAGAAATGAAAAATTTTAGAAGAAAGACTCACTCATTTTTAAGTTGTTGTAGTCGGATTTTGTTTGTTTTGTTTGTTTTGTTTTGTTTTACAAAAGCCTTTTGTACCATCTCACCGCCTCTCAAAGACTATCCCTTAAATGCCCCAATTGTAAGGCTTTTTAGCCGTCGGTGGTAAAGGTTTCACTGTATTTGCCGCTAGTAACGCGCCGTCATCATGATATTCATGACGTGTGTCACCATGATGCACAACCTGATGCACTGCTCACGAGAACGGTCATGATGATTAATTATCTGCACGATTTTGATATGATGGCAGAAACGTTCGCTGTTATCTTTGGGTATTTTTTCCAGCGGCTTAAGGGGGTCAAAAGCGGTCAGAACTAGAGGTTTGTTATTGTTGTTTTGCTTGCTTTTATACTTTGCCCGTTGGACTGAAAGGGTCAAAAGTGTTCAAAACTATAGGTTTATTACCATAATTATTGTTATGGTTATTATTGTTTAGCTTCTATTTATACTTTGTCCAGTGGACTGAGAGGGTCAAAAGTGTTCAAAACTATAGGTTTCTTGTTATTGTTATTACTATTATTATTATTGTTGATATTATATATTGTTATTGTTATTTTGTTATTATCATTGATATCATTATTATTATTATCATCATCGTTTAGCTTCTTTTCTATACTTCACCCGATGGACTAAAAGGGTCAAATCGGTAGTAGAACTAAGGGTATATCATCATTGCGTAGCTTCTTTGATACTTTGTCCAAAGGACTAACAGGGTCATAAGCGGCCAAAACTATGGGCTTGTTCTTATCGCGTGGCTTCTTATGATACTTTGTTCAATGGACTAAACAAGTCAAAAGAGTTCTAAACTACAGGTTTATCATGATCGTTCAATGGACTAAGCGGGGGTCGAAAGAGATCAAAAGTATAGTTTTATCATGATCGTTTAGCTTCTTTTGATACTTTGGTGGATGAAAGGGGTCGAAAGAAGCCAAAAAAATGAGTTTATCATTATTCTTCAGATTCTTTTGATACTTTGGTTCGTGGATTTCGGGGATCAGGAGAAGTCACGATTACGTTAATATGAACCTGTCTTTGAACTAGCATTACATTAAACTACGCAAAGTGACAGATACGAATTGAACTGTTCGTGTATAGATAAATCTGGTGCAGCAAACTATTCGTCATTCGTAATTCATTCTGAGATTTCGTGACTTGCTTACACAAAACATGTGCACTGAGAGTGGTCAAAAAGATGATTCTTAACGAGTCTTTGGCTAACACAGATTGTCTGTTGTGTGACTTCCCAAAAAGAAGACGAAATTCATGTTTTGCTCTGTTGTGCAACAAACACCCAAGTTCATATGAGACATCCATTTTGTGGGGGATCACACACGTATCGGCTGATGGTGCTCTTGAATAATTTCATCAAGTGTATCCACAGACCATCATTGTGGAAAATAATTAAATCCTACGGCATCCCAGAGAAAGCTGTGTTGATCATAGAGCAGATTTACTTAAACTACAAGTCAGGACAGAAGGTGGCTATAGTGACTGGTTTGAAGTTGTTACCGGGGTAAGGCAAGGTTGTGTCTTCTCTCCCCTCTCCTCTTTGCACTTGCTATTGACTGGGTTTTGAAACATGCAACCCAGGGAAAGAGAATCAAGTGGACAGAAGGAAACAGCCTCTCAGATCTGGATTTTGCCGATGACATTGCCGCTCTTGCAAGCACCACTCAAGATCTGCAGGTGCTTGTAGACAATATTATCAAGTTTGCTGGCAACATTGGCCTCATTATCAGCGCTAAAAGACTAAAACCAGGCCATTAAATGGAATCCCAGCAGGCCAGAGAAAAAGAGGACGACCCAGGATGAGCTGGCGACAGACAGTGGAGAGAGAGACCCCAGACTCGTTGACAGAGGATGGAGTGACACCAGCAGACTGGCTGAGGACCGTGCATAGTGGAGTGACTTGACTGCCTCATGCGTCGCAAGACGCGGGAGTACCTAAGTCTAAGTAAGTGTGAGAACGAAACAAATTTACCAGCGTTCCCTTGTTGCATTAAATGAAAGATAAAAAAACCCAGTGACACCCAGTTCTGCGTTGTCTCAGCCCCAGCACTCCCGTCCACTTTACTGAGTTACTCCCCCTCCCTCTAATCAAAATGGCTGTTAAAGCTTGCCGAAAAGAAACAAACAAGCCAGCAAGCAAACAATAACATGAAAAATTGTTGAATCACAACGTTCCCGCAATCTGTTCGGGGACTTTGCAAGGAATAGCAATCGAGAGAGAGAGAGAAGAAAAATTAGTTTAATTACGATTACTCTTCTATTCTCAGCAGTTAAATCACTCAGTGCTGGAATCAGTTAATAAACACACGATTTGAAAAAAAAAAATGTAAACACCTCTACATTCTATCATACAGAACGTTAAAAAAATTAAAAATCAACGTCAGAATATTCTGGTTTGTTGAGCTTGAACAACAGCTTTGTGCTGCAATGTTAATTGCGTCTGGGTTTTTTTTTTTTTTTTTTTTTTTTTTTTTTTTTAGAAAGCATGCCCAGATGTGTGCGCGCGCGCGCGCGTGTGTGTATGTGTGTTACAAAACATGCCAGCTTGCGATGTGGTCGATCACGAGGTATGTCATGTCAGAGAGACTCTCTCTCTCTCTCTCTCTCTCTCTCTCTCTCTCTCTCTCTCTCTCTCTGAAGGCATGTTTTGGTGCGATTACTGAATTCAAGAACCAAATCTTCAACTTGACGTCTTTGTTTCCAGGCCCTAAATTAAGTGACACCAAGCAGACCGGCAAAACA
>JADBJO010001648.1:380000-396990 GCA_016801955.1 Conus betulinus
AGACTGTTAAGAAAATGATAAAACAGTTGAAGGGAAACAACTCTTCACTTTACAACGTTTAGGGCATGCGTCTTTTCAATGTCTCTGTTCTTATTGAATTCTTCCAATTTCTATTTCAGTTTCATCAACAGCAAAAATTTGTTCACACCTTCTCTTACGTTTTTTTTTTTTGTGTTTGTTTTTTTTGTTTGTTTGTTTGTCACCCATAGAAATCAGTTAGGAGTCAAATTGACCAAAACTGTATTATATATACTGGGTGTGTACACGCAGTAGTAAAACACTCTCTCTCTCTCTCTCTCTCTGTGCGTGTGTGTGTGTGTGCGTGCGTGTGTGTGAAAAGATTAATATTTTTTACGTGTTATGTTAAACGGTTTGAATTGACTTTTAAATGCAGTAAAAGTAAACATAAGTGTACCTTTTAATGCAGTAAAATCAAACGTAAGTGTCAGAAGGTCTCAAACAAGAGCAAAAAAATCGAAACAAACACACTAATTGGCACCGTACACGATGGGAGAGCAGTGTAAGGGAAATCACTCTGGTTTCTGAAACAGACGACACGATGGACGAAGAGAAAGAAGAAACATCGGACACGAACACTGAGCTGAAGCAGCTTGCAGAAACCATTTATGGTAGGTAAATGCAACAGTCAAAGTGACAGACATAGTTCGTGCCTTTGTACTCGTTCTTAGTCGTACTTTATTCGGTATCCGTTGATTAAAACTAGCGAACCTGGAGTCAGGGTACGCAGTCTTTCTACTCGCTCGCTGACGAAAAATGACTTTTTAAGTTTTATCCCGGACGTCGCGTTTTCTTATTTCTGGCGAAGGTCAAAGTGAATTTAATGAGAAAGAGCTTGAAATGCTCCACGAATGCCAAATCGACACAAGTTATCATACTTTAAACGATCCGGGGAAAGAAAGTGCCGTTTTATAATGGGGGGAAGAGTCTCAAAGGCACAGAATGTTGCGTTTTGACATTTTCAGTGTAACAAACCAAATGTTAAGTGCTGGACTCCTTGTGAAGGAAAAAGTCAGACTTGATAGCACACAGTTTCACTTTCAATCACATTTTGTTTCACAAACAACATGGTGGGGGAGTAAGAAGATGGAAATGTTTCCTAGTTATTGCAAGGGATGGAGGAAAAAAAAAAAGAGCAGTACTTTTCAGCATTGTAGTGGTTGCCGGCATTGAAAGCCACACAAATGTTGGCAGTGAGCAGTTGTTGGGGAGAACGGTAAATGACGCTCATGTTGCTGGCACAGATCTTGAATACTGTGCTTGGGATGGCGTTGGGCCATATGTGGTTTGAGGTCCCCAAAGCAGTTTGGCGATTCCAGCCATGCTGATCTTGATTTGCTGAAAATGTGGAGATAGGGAGGCAGAGTCAGGCAGCAAGTCATCTGCATCTCTTTTGATAATTGACTTAGATTGTTTCAGCAGAACAGAGGCTTTGATGGAAACATCACAAAGCAACATTCTACCTTCTCTGGGTGGTGAGAACCCTGTTTTGTCCTTCTTGCTGGCCTTCACAAAGCTTCATAATGGCTTGGAGTTATTCTTTTCATGACCCTACTGGATTGTTCAGTTGACAAACTTCCATTTTGCTCACTTGATTACCCGATTCTGGAGAGTTCTGTATGCTGACCAGATACTGAATGACATTGCATGTTGATATAGTTTTTTTGCTTCAGCCGGAGGAGTCTCCTAATAGATGACTTGATCCACAGTAGATGGGGTGCTGTCCCTTGACATCACCTGGCAGACATTGAAGCTCATGACCTGCTGGAGGGAGGATTTTGAAGATGGACCCAGAGGTTCTCCACCCTACAGCTGTGGTTATGCTTCTGCTGTATGAGCTGTGCTGCTGTGTCAAGACTACGTAGATTATTTATCACTGTGTGTGTGTGTGTGTGTGTGTGTGTGTGTGTGTGTGTGTGTGTGTACAGGCATGGATGTGCATGTGTGCATGCACGCGTACATTTGTGTATTTATTTCTATGACTGTATGTGTGTTTATGGCATTGTGTGTGTGTGTGTGTGTGTGTGTGTGTGTGTGTGTGTGTGAAGCCAAGTTTTCTGGTTCAGAAACACTATATCATTCTGATTGGGGGGGGGGGGGGGAGGATGGGGGGGGGGGGGGGGGGGAGAATCTCACCATCGTTTTCCATACAGCAAGACGGCAAGCTAAGCTTCATGGTGAAGGAGATGCAACTCAAGTGCAAGGGTTGCGAAGACAGACAAGTATGGACGTAGGTGTGAATTACGATCATCAGTGTGATGTTCGATATATGAAGGGAAAAAAGGTAAAAACTGTTTAAAAAGCTGATGTTACAACTTTAATCATATGGCTGAGGTGAGTAGATGTTGACAGTTTTGAGTCAGGCAAATTATCTTAGTCTGGCTTCTTTGGTCACACACAGACCCTCAGACCTAATTATCCATGACACATTTTGAACTATCAAAAATATTCATATGAATATTTATATTTTCGTCTAAAACCTGAACTGTTTTTCATCATCAATTTTTTGTTTTTGTAATATGGGCAATCCTCATCCAATGATTCTGCTCTCCCAGAACCCATATATTTCACAAAATGTTTACGATGCCACCTGCACTGGTGATGATGTGCATCTTCCAGGACTTTGACTCTACACAGACAAAGCCTCGGTAAAGTGTTTGGGTGGTGAGAGAGCCACCTCAGCAAGAGTGTGCAGTCAAAAGTGAAGTCTGCAAAAGGTTAAGTGAAGAAGTCATTACGCAGCCTTCATTTCTGTTGTCAGCAGTGCCAGGTTTACTGAATTCTGATCACAGTAAAAGTGTTTTAATCACAGATGGGATGACACTAAGGATGGTGTGTGGATGAAGTGAGCAACACTGGCAGTGAGGACAGGTCCACGAGGCAGACTGCCTCAAGGTGAAGGGTCTTTCTGATTGCAGACATGATCCGTGACGTTCACGATCCAGAGAAGCCAGAGACATTGGAGGAACTCAATGTCGTGAGTGAGGAGGGCGTCAGGGTCACGCGTCTGCCGGACGGCCAGACGCTGGTCACCATCGAGTTTTGTTCCCACAGTGCCCCATTGTTCTCTGGCTTCCATCATCGGTAACTGAAACATTTCCTCACTGTGACAAAGCCTGTGGCATTTCAATTGTTGTGTTGTGTCTGGTAGTTGAAATATTTCATTACACTATAACAAAGCCTGTGCCATTTCAATTGTTGCCTTGCTTACAGGACTGTGGCGTTGTGTTGTTTTGGGTGCTTAACTTATCCTGGAACATGGAGTAAAGCCTTTTTTTCACATCTTACTGGTGCTTATGGTTAATTATGCCAGCATGTCTCATTGTCCTTCTATTATAGGTTTGTCTGTACATCTTAAGTGTGTTTGCCATGGCCATAATCGTTTTAATGCATTTTCCTTTTTGATCAAATTCAAACACTGTATGAAAGCTGTGTTTCAAACTGTGATATTTTTTTTTTTTTTTTTCCTTTTTCCACCAAATCTTGAGCATTGGTCTGCATGCTGTCTGGAGAAAACAACAGCAACAATTAAAAGCATGGGTTCAGGTTTCAAAATTATGGCTTCATGTAAGAGAAAGAAGAAAACAAAACAAAAAAAACCTCCAAAAAGCAAAATTAAAAGGCGGCTGTACGTTTACAAAATTCTGCAGAAAAAGAAGAAAAGATCTTTGTCGTTAACAAAGCAGGGAGAAAACAGTGGCAGTACCTTCCACATGATAGCAAAGTCACTATGAGGGCTGAATGGTTTGCTGCTTATAATGGGTAGAGTGGATCAGAGCAGGCACCACTGAACATCATCAAAGCAGCGCAGCACCGTGAGCAGTGTCTCCCTACGCTGATGTCACTCTGGGGGCATAGTGGCTTGCTGCCTGTATTGGATCAGAACAGGTGCAGCTGAATAATCTCAGAGCGGCTCAGCATCAGGGCAGTGTCACCCTATGGCACTGTCATTGTAAAGGCTGTGTATGTGGTTTGCTGTGGTGTGCTGGATCAGAGCAAGCAAGCTGAAAATCATCAGAGTGGTTGAGCATCAGTGTAATGTCTCCCAAATGGGATGACTAACAACCATCTAAAAATTAGTCGCTCCCTTATTTAAGCACTGATGATGCTGAGATAATGACGCTGGTTGTTAGTGTATGTGGAAATGGGAACGAGCAGCGAAAGGCTGTGGGTACTAAGAAGGCATAAAACATGAGACAAAAAAAAAAATTCTGAATAACCCATGTGGATGGAGCATTTTGTTTTGTTTTTGTTTTGTTTGTTTGTTTGTTTCTGCTATTTCATCTTCATCTTCCCTTCATGGCATTTACTCTGTGCTCCTCATTCCAACTTTTCTACTTTTCAGCCATATGGCAATTCATCTCGTCGCGTCTCCAGCACCACAAGCCACACACACAAGGAGCAATCAGTATTAGGTCATCATGAGGCAAACGACCAGGGGAGACACTGCACTTCCACTTTGTCATTTCAGTGGTGTTCATGGGCACCTGTTCTGATTTACCATAGGCACTTGTTCTGATCTAGCTGAGGACACTACCTACTATGCCTCTATGATGACAATAACAACTTAGTCATGCAGCCAGCATGAGTGAGTGGTCTCCTCAGGGGAATGTTAGCACATTGTATGGCTGGAGCTTTCCCAGCCACTGCACACTGTCAGCTTCACGGCACCAACCATCCCTGTGGGCAGGTCACCCAGACTGTTGTTCCTGAAGGGCTCACAGATCACACTTGGTCTTGTGAGAGTCGATATTGTGGTAAATCAGCGTTCAGTTCAGTCAATGTCTTTTTTTATTTTCCTGGGCAAAGTCAGCATTTGTATGGCTTAATTTTGACAGCCCAAGTTTTCATCACCAAAGTCTCACTTTGGTGTAAGTCGATATTATTCCCCCCTCCTCATATCTGTATAAATCAACAGACAGTGCTTCGCCCTCCTGATAAGTGATATCTATATAAATTAAGGGACATTATTTCCCCATCCTCATCTATATCTATATAAATTGACAGTCACTATTTCCCCTGCCTCATATCTATATAAATGACAGACATTATTTTCCTCCCCCCCCCCCCCCCCCCCCCCCCCCCCCCCCCATATCTCATATCTAATCAACAGACATTATTTCCCCCTCCTCGTATCTATGTAAACTGACAGACATTATTTCCTCCTTCTCATATCTATGTAAAGTGACAGACATTATTTCCCCCTCCTCATCTATGTAAATTGACAGACATTATTTCCCCCTCCTCCTATCTATGTAAATTGACGACATTTTTTCCCCCTCCTCATATCTATGTAAACTGACAGACATTATTTCCCCCTCATCTTATCTATGTAAATTGACAGACATTATTTCCCCCACCTCGTATCTATGTAAATTGACAGACATTATTTCCTCCTCCTCCTATCTGTGTAAAGTGACAGACATTGTTTCCCCCTCCTTATATCTATGTAAATTGACAGACATTATTTCCCTCTCCTCATGTCTATGTGAATTGACAGACATTATTTCCCCCCCTCCTCATATCTATGTGAATTGACAGACATGATTTCCCCCTCCTCACACCTATGTAAATCGACAGACATTATTTCCTTCCTGATTTCTATATAAGTCAACATCTGTTTGAGTCCACTGCATTCTAGCAGTGCTGTCAAGGTCACAGACTAGCAGGTTCTGATATACGGGTAAAAGCAGTCTCTTGCCTTCAACATAAAGAACATAAACATCTAAAGCTTTTCATGTGTCTGTTTGTTTATTTAAATCTTAGATTGCTTGTTTGTTTTTCTTTCTTTCTTTGCTTTTTTCTTTTCTTTCTATGTAGTGGAGAGAGACACAGCCCAGTTCACGACAAGACAGTATTACAAGGGAAGAATTTTTGTTTTTGTACCATGCTCTTCAAAACATACTAAAATGCATTTTGAAGTGTGTTTAGTTATCTCTGTTACACATACACACGAAGTTGACAATTGCTCAGGTCTGTACCATTTTTCTCTCTTCTCCTTCAGAGTAGTTGATGCCATCTAAATGAAGTAGGAAGAGAACAGGAAACTTCATAGTCTCCTTCAGCACAGAAAAAGCTGCCTCACTGTCTGAGTGTGTGACCAGTTAGGTAACTTTTGTTGACTGGATCAACATGGAGAGGGGACACAGCTCATGTGTGTGAAAAAAGATCTGATTCTCTTCCTCTTCAGATTTTGATTCTCTATGTTTTCTTTCTTTTTATTCTTTTTTCCTGTTTCTTTTACCTTTTTTTTCTTTCTGTCTTTTTTTTTTGGATGCTTGCATACTTACCTCCTTGTCTTTCTCTGTATTCAGTTATTACTTGGTCAACCCCTTATAAGAGGGTTATTTATGGTTAATTTTTTTTTATCATTACACCCCTTTGTTATAGAGGGAAGGGCATGGGGGTGCACTCACGCATGCATGTTCAGATTTCTGGTTCAGTGGAGTGATTTAGCCGAAATGTTGTTAGTAGTTCCATTATCATTGATTTGACAGTCCTAACAAAATACTGAAGATTCTAAAGTTGACGGACAGGTCTCAAAATTCCAACTCCCTAGCAGCCTCTCAGGTCTCTGGGATTAAAGGCTGATTGAGTTGAAATGTCATATGGAACTTCCTTTTAGCTCGGTCTTTTACTATACAACCCCTGTATGCTTTATAATACATGTGGGAAGGAAAGCGAAGTTGGTTGTGGGATAAGTGGAATGGGAACAAACTTTCAACAGGCATGTCCAACTGTCCAGCTTCAACAGTGTATATTTCTTTTACTTTTTTTGTTTCAGGCCTAAGTTTACGAAGAAAAATTGAGAAGACATTTCCAGAAAAATTCAAGGTAAGTTTAGAATTTTGTTTTGTCCTTTTTATCTTTTCATTAATTTTTTTTTTAAGGATGGAGGTGGGGCAGCTGAGGCAGATTTGGAAGATATCTTAGTAAGTACAAGAAAAGGTGAATGCCATACATCCTACACTTAATGCTTTAAACATGAATCAGTGATGTAGGAAACTTGCTGTTAAAGTTCACCACATCTGCTAATAATGTTCTTCGTACCTGGGATAGTTTGAAATATAAATTATCTGAATGTTCCACTAAATTTCAGTGCAATTTCTGGTGGTGGTTTGATGGGTCAAGAGTACCTTATGTGGTGCTTATTTGCGTTACATGTTTGTCACGTACTGGTAATATTGACACTAACCCTGCACAGTGGAAAGAAAATTACATTGATTATGCTTGGGGTGAAAAAGAAAAAAAATATGTTTAGCTTTGTGTTTTGGGTTGATAGGTATAGTGCAGTATGTTTGCTTGAAATAAGCAAACTGCCACTTACAACTGATTGCTACACACATATACAGCAGTAACTGATATGCTATATATATAGCAGTAACTGATAGCTACACTCATATACAGCAGTAACTGATAGCTACACTCATATACAGCAGTAACTGATAGCTACACTTATATACAACAGTAATTGATTAGTAGATGTAGCCATCTATATACATCGGTAATTGATTGCTACACTTAGATACAACAGTAACTGATTGCTACACCTGTATGCAGCAGTGACTGATTGCTACACCTGTATACAGCAGTGACTGATTGCTACACCTGTATACAGCAGTGACTGATTGCTACACCTGTATACAGCAGTGACTGATTGCTACACCTGTATACAGCAGTAACTGATTGCTACACCTGTGTAAACAGCAGTAACTGATTGCTACACCTGTATACAGCAGTGTGACTGATTGCTACACCTGTATACAGCAGTAACTGATTGCTACATTTAAATACAGCAGTAACTGATGGATACATTCATAGACAGCAGTAACTGATTGTTACTCCTATATACAGCAGTACTGAATGATACAGTTATATGCAGCAGTAACTGATCGCTACACTTACATACAGCAGTAACTGATTGCTACACTTGTGTACGGTAGTTACTGATTGCTACCCATGTGTACGGTAGTTACTGATTGCTACCCTTGTACACAGCAGTGACTGATGAGTACACTTAATACTACAGTGACTGATTGCTACACTTGTGAACTGCAGTAACTGCAAGCAAAAATTTAAGACTGTTTCCTTGTCAGTGAGTCCAGTTAAGCCGAAGTCTACGTGAGTTATGATATATTTTGTTTGTTTGTTTTTGTTTTGTTTTGTTTTTCTCTGCTGTAAGGTAAAGAGAATAATTGGACACTTCAGACATCACAGTAGGAGACTTTGAAATTCAGAAGCACAGACATGTTCGTAGACCACAATGTAGCAAGAACTCTGGTCTAAAGACCTCCACAGATGGACTGTAAAGAAGGCAGTCCACTACAAAGGGGATGAATGAATAATTCAGAAGAAACCAGTGACAATCCAGACAGGTCAGTAAGTGATCAGAGGAAGCCAACTGTGTTCAGTAGTTATCCTAGTAGACTGCATTTACCATGAACTGCTTGTGAATTCAGCTTATATGAATATCTTGTTGCAAAGATGTTCCACTTCTTTACCATCTCCATTTGTTCATTTCAGAGTTGGAACACATTTCTTTTTTGTGAGGTACCTTAAACAAAGCCCATGAGAATAATTCAAAAAAAGACTTTAAATACACACAGCACACAGGTATTCTTCATGACACATGTGTTCATACCTCACTTTATGTCTTTCTGTCCTTCTCTGTTCATCTGCCTGTCTACCTGTCTGTCTGTCTGTCTGTCTCAGTCTCTCTCTCTGTTGTACAAACAGGTACAGAGGAAAAATCACACCTGTACAAATGCATATGTATCCAGACATATACACACGCACACACAAGCGCACACACACACACACATGCATACACACGCGCGTACACGCATGCACACGCGCATGCAGGCAAGCGCATGCACGCACACACACACACACACACACACACACACACACACACACACACACACACACACACACACACACACTCCATAATCTCCTCCTTGTCTCCCCTTCACACACACACTTGCTTAACCTCTTCCTCCTCCTCTCCCCTTTACACTTCTCTTTCCCCCCCCCCCCCCCCCCTCTCCCTCTCTCTCTCTCTCTCACACACACACACACACACACACACACACTCAGACACACACACACACGTACATTTCTCTCAGCTGTGGTATGATTATGTTGACACCAGGTGGATATCTTTATCAAGGAAGGCACCCACCAGACTGCAGACGAAAGTAAGCACACTGTGGTCCATGATTGGACTTTTTGTTCACAGGTAGTATCATGTAGAAATAATGCATTGTCTGTGTTCAGAAGATTACTCTTTGGAAATACTGTGTTCTGAATTATGGCCGACCAATTCATCATTTTGAAAAGAAGTGATCAGACACAAGCTAATTTCTGCATGGTCAAGAGATACTATCTGTATTAAGAAAACTTTGATTATGAATAGAGGCATCATTTTGCTTTGTTTGAATGGCATCGTGGTGACAGTATGTACTATAACGTATGTAATGTCATGAATAAGCAGCTGAAAGTATTTCTGAAAAAGGGTTAATCACAACACTATGGCCCCACTGGAAAAAGGTGCACACATACTCAATGAATTTGTTAACCCCCCCTGTTGTGACACTCCCACAGACACAGACAATTCAGGCTGTTAAGTGTAAAGGCAACAGCCTGAATAGCATTCAGGTGCAGCAGCTGCTTTATCAGTCCATAAATATGCATTGAACCGCCAAGAAAGGGAGTTAACTTACACAGAACTTCCATCTTCACTGGAGGCTAAGTAGAGCTGAATAGTGCAGTTGATTGAACATTTCTTAAACACTTCGATTATTTTGGGGG
Organism: Conus betulinus; assembly: GCA_016801955.1. Lineage (NCBI taxonomy): Eukaryota > Metazoa > Mollusca > Gastropoda > Neogastropoda > Conidae > Conus > Conus betulinus. Next base: position 389,829 of record JADBJO010001648.1, read on the forward strand.
GGGATGTTTTCTTTAACTACTTACATATGTAAAAAAACAAAACAAAACATGAAGCTTAGCAAGAATAAGTAAATTCTCGAGGTTGTCCAAGTATCAACAACCTGATTGTGCATCACATTTCTTTAAAAATTTGGTATGTTGAAACAAAATCGTTTTGCAGTGTAAGCTTATGAAAGAAATTGCTAACCTTTGGGGTTCAAGAGATAGTAGGGTAAATAAAATGCTCCTACTGTTGAAGCAGATGAGCCTAAAGTGGGCAAACTCTAGAGGCAGCCTGGACTGTAAATTCAAAAGGGTTGAAAAGTTTAAAGGGCGGGAATATTTGTTGAGAGCTGTGCCAAAAATGGACCCAAAGATGACAATGTTCTAGAAAAAAAAAGTTTTGAAAGGAGAGAGTATTTGTTAGCAAAAAATCTTGACAAAGACGAAATATTCCGTAAAAATACGTCTTTGAAGGGTTGACGTTTTGTAAGTAGGTAGATCTAGACTGGACCAAGAGAAAATGTTGCTGAAAGAGTCGTCTTTAAAAGGAGGTAATCTCAGTTGCTAGGTATTTGTATGACAGACAAAGTTGAAGATGCTCCCAAGAGGGGTAATCTTTGAAAACAAGGAGGTCTTTGTTGCTAAGTAATGTAGAACAGACAAACGGCAAAGGTAACAAACAAGTAGGATAACTCTTGATGAGATTATTACATGCCCATAACTCTAAACAAACTCTGCTTACAACACAGAATCTCCTTACATAAAAACCAACACAGATCCTACAGAATAAGCAAGGAGACACCGCCTCCAGAGTAGTCCTGCTTGTTTGGTATATACTGTATACTCTTCCCTGCCTTATATAAGATTTTCAAAAACAAACATATTTAAAAAAAAAAAAGTCATCGTTGAAAGGAGAAAGTCGTCGCTGCAAAGTGAATGGACAACAGCCAGAAATGTTTCAGAAAACCAAGTCTGTGAAGGGGGGAGTCTTTGAGAGCAGGGTCTTTGTCAAAGGAAGTTTCGCTCTATCGTCTTTTTCCTTTATTCTGTGTTGGTTATTTTATTTGTTTCACTGTATTGCCTTTTTTTTAACCTTTATTCTGTGTGGTTATTTATTGTTTCACTGTATCATCTTTTTCCTTTATTCTGTGTTGGTTATTTATTGTTTCACTGTATCATCTTTTTCCTTTATTCTGTGTGTTGGTTATTTGTTGTTTCACTGTATCATCTTTTTCCTTTATTGTGTGTTGGTTATTTATTGTTTCACTGTATCATCTTTTTCCTTTATTGTGTGTTGGTTATTGTTGTTTCACTGTATCATCTTTTTCCTTTATTCTGTGTTGGCTATTTATTGTTTCACTGTATCATCTTTTTCCTTTATTCTGTGTTCGTTATTGTTTCACTGTATTGTCTGTGTTCTTTATTCTGTGTTCATTATTTATTGTGTGTCTGTATTGTCTGTGTTCTTTATTCTGTGTTCGTTATTTATTGTGTCACTGTATCATCTTTTTCTTTTATTCTGTGTTCTTTATTGTTTCACTGTATTGTCATTTTCCTTTATTCTGTGTTCTTTATTGTTTCACTGTGCCGTCAGTTTCCTTATTGTGTTGTTATTTATTGTGTCACTGTATCGTCCGTTTCCTTTATTGTGTTGTTGTTTAGTTATTGTTTCACTGTATTGTCTTTTCCTTTATTCTGTGTTCGTTATTCATTGTTTCACTGTATCATCTTTTCCTTTATTCTGTGTTCGTTATTTATTATTTCACTGTATCGTCTGTTTCCTTTATTCTGTGTTCAGTATTTATTGTTTCACTGTCTCGTCATTTTCCTTTATTTTGTGTTTTTATTGTTTCACTGTATCATCTGTATCCTTTATTCTGTATTGGTTATTTATTGTTCTACTGTATCATCTTTTCCTTTATTCAGTTGTCGTTATTTATTTTATTTTCATGCTGGTCTGGTTGCTGTGGGCAGTCAATAAGCAGATCAACGACAAGGAGAGAATATCAGCTGCCATGGAGAACCGCAACCTGCGAGAGTTGGTGGACAAATGCACACGGAGATGGGATCGGATAGGGCACAACAATCTCCTGTTGCACCAGCTTTTGTTGCTCTTCCTGGGGTGTAGAGGTGGTGTGTCATGTCGGGTCAAATTGTCAGTTTGAGAAGTGAAAGGCTGTGAAATCTTTTGTTATGTGCTGTGTGTGATTGTATTTGTATGCTGTCTATGTACATATATGTGCTATATGTGTGAGAATGTGTACATGTGTGTGTGTGAGTGTGCATGTGTGTGTGTGTGTTGTTCTTCTTCAATTTAACGTCTTTTCACTAAATGTGATATTAGACAAGGTTTGTGTGTGTGTGTGTGTTTGAGTGTGTGCGTGCAGCATGCGTACGTGAGTGTGTGCGCCCGCGTGCGTGTGTGTGCGTGTGGGCGTGTATGTGGGATGAGGAGAAACTCTAAGTAAGATTAGTGTGTGTGTGTGTGTGTGTGTGTGTGTGTGTGTGTGTCTATGATTTCATAGTGCTAAACTCATATTAGGTGTGCATAGATGACTGCCCAGCATAAACCATTCTTATTGTGTGCAGACTCTTTCACTGTTGGAGGCCAACATAGGTGGTAGGGGATCATTTTTCTTTCTTTTTAACAAACTGTGTTCCCAATTTTTACCTTTTTTCTTTCTTTTAAACAAACTGTGTTCCCAATTTTACCTTTTTTCTTTCTTTTTAACAAACTATGTTCCCTACACCTGAAAGTTCCATGTTGCAGTATTCTTGTACTGTGAAACATTTACTAAACAAGTGAAAATCAAGGTTCAACATGCTGAGGAAAATTTGTAGGACGGGTATGTAAAAAACTTGTGTAGCTGTTTTCTCAAATGGTAGACAGCACAGTAACCCTCTTTAAATGGTCATCATTTTCTTACCTTTTTTTCCTGGCTCAATCAGTCTTGCATCTAATCAGCAGGGTAGCCTGTGGATTTCAGTTTTTACGTATATCCCAAAATAAAGAAACAAAAAATCCTGTACAGACTGATCTTGCGACGAAGAGTCACAGTATACAGGATCATTCCTTTGTGAAAGGCAATGCGTAAGAGGGACGTCTGAAGTTCATACTTTTTCTGTTATTTGTTTGTGCACATTATGTTACATTGGACTTGGCTGCCACTTTTTAATGTTGCTGCTAATGTTTTGTGTTTAATAGTGGAAGTAGCTGCAGTTGCACCATTATGATTAGGTGCACAAATGTTCATATTATTTTTTGTTTTTTTGATGAGGGGTGTGTGTGTGTGTGTGTGTGTGTGTGTTGCTTGTATATTGTTGTTGGTGATGATTTTTCATTTTTTTAATTTTTTTTGTTCTTTGTTTTTTTTTTTTGCTGCTGCTCTTGTTATCCTCAGCATTATAACTGCTGCTTTTATTGCTTGTATTATTTTTTACCATAGTGGCTATTGTTTTCTTTATTGTTGGCATTTTGTTGTTGTTGTTGTTTGTTAGTGGCAGCTTTCATTCATGGAACGCCTCATCCATATCCTACAAAGTGAACCTTGTCATTCCCTTCCTTCCCCCCACCTTTCTGACCGTACAACTATGCCTTAGGGCAGAGCTCAAGTGAAACACAGGCACAGTGATTCTTTTCTCTCTCTTCTGTATTGATGATGGATAGCTCAAGTCACTGAATTTATTGACTGATTTATTAACACTGTTGTGTAAAACTTGTTTCCTTTATCGATTTGGTGAGAAATGTGTTTTTGTATTTGAAATGAGATGTAACCAGTGACCCTTTTCTTCTGGGTGTATTTTTGGTACTCCTCTGTGTGTATGTGTGTGTGTGTGTGTGTGTGTGGTGCACATGTTTCAAGTCATTGTGTACACAGAAATATAAGATAAATAATTACAGTGATGATGTCCAATATTGTCTGTGAATAAATTGTGATTACTTCACAAGAGAAATGTTGCGATTGTATCACCCCATTAAAGAATGCAAAATTAGTTACAATGATTAAAATCACCAGTCGTGATTTATTATCTATCTATCTATCTGCACACACACACACACACACTCACGCACACGCACATACATACATATACATACATATATATATATATATATATTATATATATATATATATATATATATATATATATATATACATACATACATACATACACACACACACACACATGTAACATATTGTGTGTGTGTGTGAAGTCAGTGATTTTAAAAGGGATGTCACACATTAAACTTTAGTGGATGATAGTCATTCTATGTTGGAAACAAAATGATGATTTCTGCCTTTTCATTTGCATATCCTTTGAGTGGAAATCTGTAGGTAAGAATCAAATTTCATGTCTGAACTCAACAAAATTGTTTCAACTCCAAAACTACCGTTTTAAGTTTAGTGTTCATTATATCTTTCATGAATGAGTCGTTAAAGTATAAATGATGGCAGATGTTAACTGTTTCCATTGTAACTTAATGGGTGAGGAAAAGCATGGATTATTACTTTTTAATTTTTTTCATTGATGCAGTATGTAACAAGATTTCATTTGTGGCTCACAGAAAACAGTTTGACTTGTAAATTATCAGTAAGGTTTTCCCAGATCAGTGTTGAACAAGCCGTCTTCCTCCCCCTCCCCCACCCTCCACCATTCCCACTTCTCCTGTCCATCTCTTTTTTCCTTCCCTCTTCCCCTCCCCCCCCCCCCCCCTCCCCCCCCCCCCCCTTTCCTTTACCCTTCTTCCTCTGTCCCATCCATCTATGCCATCTACCACACCATCCCACCCTGTCTCCCCTCCCCCCCCCCCCCTCCCTTCCCCTGCCTTCCCCTGTACCTATCCTCCCTCTTTCCCCAGTCTTACTGTGTCCCTTCTCCCCTGCTCCCCCCCCCCCCCCCTCCCTCCTCCCCCAGTTTCCTTTTGCCTTGGACCCACATTGAATCCCTTGAAGGAAAAAAAAAAAAAGTGAAAAAAAAAACTTTGGAAACTGGGATTGAACAATCTAACACCTCTTTCTCAGCTAAGCTGTTCTGGTTGATCAGTAAGCGCTGCTGACATAAAACATCCTTGGCAAGACATGTTTGAGACGCTTTGTGTCTCAAGGTTGTGTTGTTTCAACCATATGATTGCAGTAAAAATGGGGTTTTTTTTTGTTTTTTTTTTTCAGCACAAAAGTGATTTGTTGTTGATGAGCTTCGTATGTGAATCCCAATGCCAAATTTGGAGAAGATAAATAAAAACAGTGGATTTGTTTCAGGAGCAACAAACACAGACTTAACACAGATGGACAAACAGACAGAATGTGCAATTCAGTATGAACAGTATGTGAAACTACCCAGAGGTAAACGGATGGATCCCCAAAGGCGGCTCGTGGTCCTCAGCTTGTCTTCGCACAAGATAGTATTAGCAGTGAAAATCACCTTGATTTATATATATCAATGGGTCTGCCAATTCCATTTACTGGTGTCTTCAGCACAATGGGTTTTGAGAAACTGGTTGTTGGTCTCAGTTGTCTTATTCTGTGTTATCCTCCATGTCTTCCTGTGAACTTCAGCATGGTGACAGCCCTGATGTGGCCCTTTGCTGTCGGCGGGGCTATAAGCAGCATTACCTTACTATGTCCTCCCGCGACAGTCTACTCATGCCACTTACTACTCGCGCTGCCACAAACACAGGTATTGCCTACTGTGTTGTAAGGCCAGCAGTCCCTTGAGGATTGTCAGTGTCCGGTCACCCTTGGGTTGCTCACTGCAGAAGACCCTGCTCTGCTTCTGAGTCACTTGGGTGATGTTCAGTTGATTCTGTTCTGATACAACAAATGAAAAGTGGTGGGAAATGTAAGCAAGTAAACAAATCATCTTCATTATGAAAATAATAGAGGAAATTGGTTGGGGGAAAAAAAAGAGGAAAAAAGAGAAAAAGGCCGTTTCTATACAAGGTGTTGCAGTCTCCATATATATGAGTGTTTTGACTTATTCTTGTTTTATATTATGAAGATATTTCAGATCATTGAACATTAAAATGATTATTTTCCCCCTTTTGATTCAAAGGTTGTTATGTTTTGTGAGCATTGTATGATTTTTGATCATGTCAGAAATGTGGAAAATAAGTGATGCAAGCAGTTTAAAAGGAAATAATTTGTTTTGTGTACGTCATGATTGTTCCACCATTTCAGAAATATAAATTCAAGCTGAACTGGAGTTGCGTTTGTGTGTATGCATGGTTTTGGTGGTGTGCAGACATATTTTTGCTTGTGTTTGCTTGCGATGGATGTGAAGACCTTTGACCAAATGTCGATCTGATCTGAAACGGTACCACATTAAAACTGGCTACTATAGCCTTCAGAGATCCTTAATACATGGATTTTTACAGGGAGGGAGTCTCTGCTGAGTTTTTAAATGTAATTTTTGATCAGCCGTTTTCACGGGACCCTTTAGGTCTGTCCCAGAAGAAAATCATGGGAAGATAACTCACATAATTCTTTTGCAAAGAGTTTTTTTTGCTATGACTTCATTTCTTGCTTAAATTTCTGTTGTTGGTGTCTCTCTGCACTGGTCTTGTTTTATTCATATGCTATTTATACTTTTCAGTTTGTTAGTTATCTGGAAGATAGGTAAATTTCAATTGTATTCTGTGTTTCACTTTCTTGAATGCCTTTTTTTTTTTTTTTTTTTACTTAAAATGATGTCTGTATTCTTGGTTATGCTCACAAACTGCAGCACATCCCCTTACTTATTCCACAATACACTCTTTGTGGACCATCAGACATGAACAGCACGTTGTGTGTGTGTGTGTGTGTGTGTGTGTTGGTGTGCACGCCAGACACACACATGCATGTAAGCATGCACACGCGTGGGCGCATGCATGAAAGTGCGCACATATACACACACACCACACATGCACACATTACACACGCACACACCACACACACACACACACACCACACACATCATACACACACACACACACACACATACACGCACACTTGGCACCACACCATGTATCAGTCTGTCAACAGCTTGGCACTCACACAGGGCTGGGCTGGAGGGGAAAAGAAGACTTTCCCTTGCTGCCACTGTGGCCGGGCTTTCCTGTCCTGCACTGGTCCTCCAGAAAATTTGCAGTTCACGTGCACAACTCCCACTTGGATCTTCGTGGGCCAGACCGATCTGTGCAACA
>JADBJO010001649.1:7500-80000 GCA_016801955.1 Conus betulinus
TGCTTTTTCCTCCTCTTTTTTTTGTTTTCTTTAATTTTATATATCTAAAGTTATGGATATACTATGTTGTTTTTTTTTTATCCTTGCCCCTTTTTTTGCCTTGATTGGTCTTCCTCTGATATATATATATATATATATATATATATATATATATATATATATATATAAGAAACCTCTTCAACTGAATCCTATTCACCTTACTAATACATAAATACATTTTTGAATTTAAAATCATTGTGAATGGATCATGACTAACAATGCGATATATAACAAATGCGTATGTTGAAGAAGGAAACAAAAATGTTTGAAAACAATAAATGAACTTCATTTTTCGGTTTCATTTCTCACACAAAGGACTATATTTACCATCAGCCTGTTTTTCATTCCATCTCTTGCAGTTATTAAGCCACTAACCCTTAGTCGAAGTCTTATCATGTTATCTCTGTGCCATTTATTTGTAATTAAATCTTTCGGGCTATTCTTAAAAGAATGATATCATTTATATTGTGTCATTGTTTCTAATGCTGAATGCCAGTTTTGAAGATGACACACGAAGTCAGTCTTTTGTCTTTAAATTCAGCAAGAAAACTAGCATTCCCTTCCCGACTCCTTTAAACATCCACACTATACCCAAATCCAGTTTCAAAAATTCTGTACGTTGGTAATCCAGTTGTTATGATGGCCAGGTTGATGCTGACAGGACGCATTTCATATGCCTGTCTGCATAGTCGTGGCAAGGTTAATTCAAGGAGCTTTATCCAGTATCTAATATATTCCACAGTTGTTTTTATACTAAAGAGAATATCTACAGACGTTTTCTATGAGCTTACTGACTTTTCTCAAGACCCCCAAACTTCGGCTGGAGAGAGAGAGAGAGAGAGAGAGAGAGGAGAGAGAGAGAGAGATAGAGAGAGAGAGGGAGAAGAGCGAGCGAGAAGAGAGAGGGAGAGAGAGAGAGACAGACAGACAGACAGACGGGCAGCCAGACAGACAGACAGACATACAGACAGACAGACAGACAGAACAAAGGAGAGAGAGAGAGAGACAGACAGACAGACAGACAGAGAGAGAGAGAGAGAGGGAAGGCTTCTCCCTCCCCCCCCCCCCCCCCCCCCCCCCCCCCCCCCCCCCCCACCCCCCCCTGAGTTGTAAATCGGATACATTGCCCCCCATTTTAACCCCCGTACTTATCCTTGCCCCCGCCACTGCTTAACTCTCCGTGGCCCGCCATATAACCCCCCCCGTACCCCCCCCCACCGCATAACTCCCCCCCCCCCGCCATATAATCCCCCCCACCCCCCCCCATGCCCATCCCACTGCTTATCTCCTGCATAGAGGATCTCCGTGGCCCGCCATCCCCCGCCCCAACTCCCCCTCCCCCCCCCCCCCCCCCCCCCTGCCCATCCCACTGCTATAGGATCTCCATGGCCCGCCATATAACCCCCCCCCCCCCCTTGCCCATCCCCCCCACCCCATCCCCACTCCCCCCCCACCCCCCCCCCCCCCCCCCCCCCTGGCCCATCCCACTGCTAGAGGATCTCCATGGCCCGCCATATAACCCCCCCCCCCCCCCCCCTGCCCATGCCCACTGCTAGAGGATCTCCATGGCCCGCCATATAACCCCCCCCCCCCCCCCCCCCCCTGCCCATCCCACTGCTAGAGGATCTCCATGGCCCGCCATATAACCCCCCCCCCCCCCATGCCCATCCCACTGCTAGAGGATCTCCATGGCCCGCCATATAACCCCCCCCCCCCCCCCCCCCCATCCCCTGCTATAGGATCTCCATGGCCCCCATATACCCCCCCCCCCCCCTGCCCATCCCACTGCTAGGGGATCTCCATGGCCCGCCATATAACCCCCCCCCCCCCCCCCCCCCCCCCCCCCATCCCAGGCCCCCACTGCTAGAGGATCTCCATGGCCCCCATATAACCCCCACCCCCATGGCCCCCCATAACCCTCCCCCCCATCCCACTGCTAGAGGATCTCCATGGCCCGCCATATAACCCCCCCCCCCCTGCCCATCCCACTGCTAGAGGATCTCCATGGCCCCGCCATATACCCCCCCCCCCCCCCCCTGCCCATCCCACTGCTAGAGGATCTCCATGGCCCGCCATATAACCCCCCCCCCCCCCCCCCCCCTGCCCATCCCACTGCTAGAGGATCTCCATGGCCCGCCATATAACCCCCCCCCCCTGCCCATCCCACTGCTAGAGGATCTCCATGGCCCGCCATATAACCCCTCCCCCCCCCTGCCCATCGCACAACTGCTAGAGGATCTCCATGGCCCGCCATATAACCCCCCCCCCCCCCCCCCCCCCCCCCTGGCCCATTCCCACTGCTAGAGGATCTCCATGGCCCGCCATATAACCCCCCCCCCCCCCCCTGCCCATCCCACTGCTCGAGGATCTCCATGGCCCCCCATATTACCCCCCCCCCCCCCCCCTGCCCATCCCCCTGCTGGAGGATACCCATGGCCCGCCATATAACCCCCCCCCCCCCCCCCCCCATCCCCACTGCTAGAGGATCTCCATGGCCCGCCCATATAACCCCCCCCCCCCCCCCCCATCACCCACTGCTAGAGGATCTCCATGGCCCGCCATATAACCCCCCCCCCCCCCCCCTGCCCATCCCACTGCTGGAGATCTCTCCATGGCCCGCCATATAACCCCCCCCCCCCCCTGCCCATCCCACTGCTGAGGATCTCCATGGCCCGCCATATATACCCCCCCCCCCCCCCCCCCCCCCCCACTGCCCCCCCCTGCCCCATGGCCCCCCCCCCTGCTGGGAGGATCTCCAAACCCCCCCCCCCCCCCCCCCCCCCCCCTGCCCATCTGCTGGAGGATCTCCATGGCCCGCCATATAACCCCCCCCCCCCCCCCCCCTGCCCATCCCACTGCTAGAGGATCTCCATGGCCCCCATATAACCCCCGCCCCCCCCCCCACCCCCCCCCCCCCCCCCCCTGCCCATCCCACTGCTAGAGGATCTCCATGGCCCGCCATATAACCCCCCCCCCCCCCCTGCCCCACTGCTGGAGGATCTCCACCCCGCCCCCCCCCCCCCCCCCCCCCCCCTGCCCATCCCACTGCTAGAGGATCTCCATGGCCCGCCATATAACCCCCCCCCCCCCCCCCCCCTGCCCCCTGCCCATCCCACTGCTAGAGGATCTCCATGGCCCGCCATATAACCCCCCCCCCCCCCCCCCTGCCCATCCCACTGCTAGAGGATCTCCATGGCCCGCCAATATAACCAACCCCCCCCCCCCCTGACCATCCCACTGCTGGAGGATCTGAGTCTCCATTGGCCCGCCATATAACCACCCCCCCCCCCCCCTGCCCATCCCACTGCTGGAGGATTCCATGGCCCGCCATATAAAACCCCCCCCAACCCCCCCCCCCCTGCCCATCCCACCTGCCCACCCTATCCCCCCATGGCCCCCCATATAACCCCCCAACCCCACCCCCCCCACCTAACCCCCACCCCCCCACCCCCCCCCCCCCCCCCCCTGCCCATGGGCCCACTTCTACACCCCCAGCCGGGGCACCCGCCCATATAACCCAAGCCCATGCCCCAACCCACCCCATCCCACCCCCCAGAGGATCTCCACCCCCCCCATATTTAAAACCCTCCCCCCCTGCCCACACCCTGCTCCAAACCCACCTCCCCACCTCCATCACCCATATTACCCCCCCCCCAACCCCCCAACCCCCCCCCCCCCCCCCTGCCCATCCCCCCGCCCCCCCCCCCCCCCCCCCCCCCCGCCCCACCCCCCACTTCCCAGCCTCTCCCACCCCCCCCCCGGCCATGTACCTATTCCCCGCCCCCCCCCCCCCCCCCCAACCCCCCCACCGCCATCCCACCATGCCCCCCATGACTCCAGGCCCCCACCCCCCCCCCCCCCCCCCCCCTGTCCCCATCCACTGCTCTAGAGGATCCCCATGGCCCGCCATATAACCCCCCGTCCCCCCCCCCCCCCCCCCCCCCTCGCCCAACCACAACCCTGCCCCAGAGGATCTCCATGGCCCGCCATATAAACCCCCCCCCCCCTGCCCCACCATCCCACTGCTAGAGAATCTCCATGGCCCCCCATATAACCCCCCCCCCCCCCCCCCCCCAACCCACTGCTAAGGACCCTCCATGGCCCCCCAATAACACCCCCACCCCCCCCCCCCCCCCCCACCCCATCCCAACTGCCAAGAAGATCTCCATGGCCCGCCACTATTTCACCCCCCCCCCCCCCCCCCACCCCCCCGGCCCATCCATAACCCCCACCCCCCTCCGCCCCATGGCCCGCCATATACCCCCCCCCCCCCCCCCCCCCCCCCCCCCCCCCCCCACCCCCCCCCCTGCCCATCCCACTGCTAGAGGATCTCCATGGCCCGCCATATACCCCCCACCCCCCCCCCCCCTGCCCAATCCCACTGCTGGAGGATCTCCATGGCCCGCCATATAACCCCAAACCCCCCACCCCCCCCCCTGCCCATCCCCCCCCCCAGCTGGAGGATATCCATGGCCCAACCCTCCACATAGCCCACCCCCCACCCCAAACCCTCCACAACCCCCCCCCCCCTCCCCCCCCCCCTCCCATCCCTGCCCCTCCCACTGGAGCTACCCCAGCCCCCTCCATGGCCCCGCCATACAACCCCCCCCCCCCCCCCCCCACCCCCCCCCCCCAATAACCCCAACCCCCCCCCCAATAAAACCACCCCCCCCCCCCCCCCCGCCCCCATCCCATGGTCCCAGACCTGCCCCACCCCCCCCCACTAGAGGATCTCCATGGCACGCCAGATAACCCCCCCCCCCCCCCCTGCCCATACCCCACTGCTGGAGGATCTCCATGGCCCGCCATATAACACCCCCCCCCCTGCCCATACCACCCCCCCCCCCCCCCCCCCCCCCCCCTGCCCATCCCACTGCTGGAGGATCTCCATGGCCCGCCATATAACCCCCCCCCCCCCCCCCCCTGCCCATCCCACTGCTAGAGGGATCTCCATGGCCCGGGGATGTATCCACACAGACTTATGCGTGCATTCTGTACGTTTGTTGTTTAAGTGTTTGCCTTTCTTCTGTTGAAGACAGCGGCTGTCTTTTTCTCTGTATTGTCAGTTCAAGGGGCAATGGGGTATGTTGTAATATCACACACACACACACACACACACGCACGCACGCACGCACGCACGCACGCACGCACGCACGCACGCACACACACACACACACACACACACACACACACACACACACACACACACACAGAGAGAGAGAGAGGAGAGAGAGAGAGAGAGAGAGAGAGAGAGAGAGAATGTTGCTTACAGCCCAGTCGACCGCAAAGAGCCATATCAGGACTGTCATCGCGCGTTGAAGTCAACACACAAGCCAACTAAAACAAAGGTGTTGTTTATTGCAAGTTTCGTGTAGCAGTGTGGTAGTAAAACGATAATGTTTGCGAATATGAATTAGGTAGTGAACAATAACGTATACGAATACAAATTAACGCATGCTATGAAGCGACTGTAACATCTGTTGTCTATTGCTGACTGCACCGTCCTTCGTATGGCAGTCGGTCTTTGTTGTCCCACCCCCACGCCCACCCCGTACCTCCACCCTCTGTCCATCCGTCTGTCTGACTGTCTGTCGTTCTCTCTGCATGTTTCTCTCTCGCTAATTCCAGTTCATTCAGTGTGTGTGTGTGTGTGTGTGTGTGTGTGTGTGTGTGTGTGTGTGTGTGTGTGTGTGTGTGTGTGTGTGTGTGTGTGTGCGTGTGTGTGTGTGTGTGTGTGTGTGTGTGTGTGTGTGTGTGTGTGTGTGTGTGTGTGTGCGCGCGCGCACGCGCGCGCGTGAGCGTGTGCGCGTGCCTAATGCACCACTAAAAAAAAATAAAAAAAAAAAAAGCGAAATCTTCAGTCTTGAGTCTTTTCCTCAGAGCTAAATTTGAAACTGTCTGGCAAAGAGTACACGTGTGGGCCCGTACACGTTTCACCAGCCTGTGCCCATGCGTCCTTCCTGTAATGCTGTGTGTGTGCTATACGACAAGGTGCCGGGGGCAAGTGAGATGTGACACACACGATGCCGTTGCAATGGTCTCCTGGGCTTTTATTTTCTCTACAGTAAAAAGTAAATGACCTATGACTCATTTTGTTTGCTTATTTGTTTGTTTTTTCATTTTATTTGTTTGTTTGTTCTTCGTTTTACCATTATGACTTCATTTTGTTTGTTCGTTCGTTTGTTTTTCATTTTATTTGTTTGTTTGTTCGTCATTTAACTATCACCACTTCACTTCGTTTGTTTTTCGTTTTTATTTGTTTGTCTGTTCTTTTCGTCGTTTTACTATAATGAATTCATTTTTGTTTAAACAGTAAACAATTATAAGTAGGGTAACTTTTGCTCCCATAAGAAAACCTAACACAGAGTAACTTTTATTCAAGACTGGCACAGCCTTTTTTAAAGTTGAATGAAGTCAGACAAATACAAAGACGAACAATCTAATAGTAGGGGGGGGGGGGGGGGGGGGGGGGAACACCATTAGATTGTTCGTCTTTGTATTTGTCTGACTTTATTCAAGTTTAAAAGGCTGTGCCAGTCTTGAATAAAAGTTACTCTGTGTTAGGTTTTCTTATGGGAGCAAAAGTTACCTTACTTGTTTACTGTTTATTGTTTACTGTTCCCTGCCTCAGTTCATTTTCAATTTCATTTTGTTTGTTTGTTCTTCATTTCATTTGTGTTTGTTTTTCATTTTATTTATATGTTTATTTTCCGTTTTATTTATTTTCTTTTTTCTTCATTTTTACTATTATGACTTCATTTTGTTTGTTTATTTGTTTGTTCATTTTCATTTGTTTGTTTTTTACATTCTATTTCATTGTAAACAAAAGCAATAGTGCTCCAAAGGGAAGAAAACATCATAGAAAATCACAATGCCACTCTTCTATTTTTCGGCCACGTGGCCTTTTTCAAGAGAAAAAAAAAATACAACTACGTAATGTCCATCTTTGGTAACTGGTCAGAGCAAAAGAATTGACAAGACTTGATGAGAGCAAGGCATGAAGGGCCACAGAATTTTGAAACTTATTTTATGCTGATCGATGGGGATGACAATGGTCAAGTCGACGCTACGGATTTCTATTTCGGTCTGAGACTGTATGACACGGCTATACTCTACGCTTACTTTCATAATATATCCCGGCGTCAACCAGGCCCGAGTGACGCAGACACCTGCAGTCTTAGTCAAGAACTTTGATCGTAACTCTCAGAGAGACGCATCCATTTTATAGTGAATGAAACTCAAATGTGTGTCCCCAGCTTTCCCAGTTGAGCCGATGGCAAATTCATCTCTTACTCTGGTTTCCATCATTAGTCCTCGTGATATCACAGCTGCCGGCTGGTCTACATGTGACTCGCCAAATCTTTTTCACATCACCACTGTTCCATGACATACAGGCCTACATACAGTATTGTTGCCAGTAGTCAGTTTGTACAGACATTGACATTGTAGGCTGATTACCGTAAAGCGCTGACTCACACTGATTTTATGGCACATCATTTCAGGCAAAACGGAAACGGTCAGGGAAACCACCAAGAATACAGACGCATTTTCATGTTAGCATGGAGGGCGGAGCCCTTAAGCCGGCAGTATGTGCACGCATACACTGATAGACGCGCACGTAAGTAAACGCGCTCGTGCGCGTGCTACGCGCGCGCGCGCGCGCACACACACACACATCAGAGAGAGAGAGAGAGAGAGAGAGAGAGAGAGAGAGAGATCTGAACGTATGAACGGCGTATCATGCAAGACACTCGCAGTCAACCTGAAATGCATCAGTTTCCATAAAAAAAAATGTCGTCATTGGCGTCCCCCCCCCCCCCCCCCCCCCCCCCCCCCCCCCCCCCCCCCCCCCCCCCCCCCCCCCCCCCTTCCTCCTTTATTGACCCCCCCCCCTCGTCCACCTCCGATCCTTCCTCCTTTATTGACCCATTCTCCTCGTCCACCTCCGATCATCTCCCTCTCTTTTTCTTTTTTTCTTTTGCTACCTTTTTGTCTTTTTTTTTCTTTCTTTCTTTTTTTTTTTTTTTTTTTTCAAACTGTAGAGTTAAAACAGCCAGAGGCAGATAAGCGGTAGAACACCGATTAGTTTCACCTGTCACTCCAGACACAGGGTGACCTTGAATGGCGAAGTGTAGGCTGTCTATGTCGATCAGTACATGTGACGCTGACACCATGGCCCTGGGGGACAGATGTACACACGCCCCATGATCATCAGCTGATGCAAACAAGGCTGCCATAGCACTCAAAGCGGCCCAGGCTTCAAACGAATGAAAAGTGCCTTCTCTTTTGCATGCAGAGCAGCAGTCCAACATGAGCAGTGCAAGAGGTGGTACGTTTTAGACGGAAGAAAATGCATGACAGCTTAGTTCATAAACTGTAATGAGAGCGGTGCTTTAAGAGTGAGGAGGAAATTCAACGGCAAACTACATAGCTTTCAAAGGAGGAGAAATCTCCAGCCATGTGATTGACATACGGTAGGGCTGCACCTTTGCACGGAATATTTGGGTCGTTCGTGTTTGCCCTGTGGCACCTATAGCCTTACTCTACGCGCTGGTCACACGTTGATGATGAGCATCGGGATTGAAAGGTTGTAAAACAGAGTGAGGCTAGGCCCAATGTGCCAGGTGGTTCGTATAATGGATCGGACCGGTAATTTGAAACTGATGGGATTCATTTTGTGTGGGGGAAAAAAAGCGAGAGACTTTTAATCGGGACTGTT
This sequence comes from Conus betulinus, assembly GCA_016801955.1. Taxonomy (NCBI): domain Eukaryota; kingdom Metazoa; phylum Mollusca; class Gastropoda; order Neogastropoda; family Conidae; genus Conus; species Conus betulinus. The sequence goes on from JADBJO010001649.1 coordinate 16,259, forward strand.
CATTCTCTTAGATTCAGAAAAACTCTCTTTTTAGTACACCCTGGCTATTTTCCTCAACCCATTACTGGGTCGAAGAAACTGAAGTGAAGGTAGAAAGGAAAACGACAGAAATTCTATGAACAAAGAAAGGAAAGAAAGTTGAAAGTTGCTTTGTGTTTCGTTAACACTGATGAAGTCCTCAAAGAAAAAAAGGGAAGAGATAAAGAAAACTCAGTAATGTACGCAACTACAGACCACCACAATCCCGAGATAAGAGAAACAAAGGTAAAACGTCACTGAAAGAAAAACTGTTCCATAGACTCTTCAACCTACCCCATCACAAAACCAAGAAACAGAGCGGAGAGATTATCCACGAACCAAAACCAGGGGACAAAACTCCAGCACCGTTTTCATCTGTTTCTGCGTGCGACCCTGTTTCCGAATGGCCGGATGACGTCGGTGGAACATCTTCATCCGTCTCTCAGTGGTTGTCTGCTTCTCCTGACTCTGTGCCAAGCTTGCAGAGGGAGGATGGAATAACACCACCCTTGTCGCAAAGACACTCGAATGTGACTGCGACTCTTGGTCGCTTTGTAAACCAGCGAAACAAATTAGTTCAGTTCGGCTCAAAAGCGGACTCCAGTACTGATTCGTTTTCTCCTCCACCAAGACACACACGCCACTGGTCTGGTGGGAAACCTGTTCGGCAGAAACTGGGTTTCCACAGAGGACAAGGAGGTGGACCTCTTGGACAGGAGAGCTTACACCTGGATTGTACCTAACTGGTCCTTCTAACAGATGACTGGCCATCGAGTGCATTTCAGGTACTTAGTGCTGTTTGAGGCTGCTGTAATACTATTTGACAAAGATGATATATTGATATTGAAATGTGGGCGCGTATGCACATGCACGCACGCACACACACACACACACACACACAAGGGCACGCGCACGCATGCACACACACATACACATTGACTCACATACACGCATACCGCATGCGCGCGCGCACACACACACACACACGCAGGCATGCACATACGCGCGCATGGGCGCACGCACGCACACACACACACACACACACACAGAGGGATGCACACATCTGCGCTCACGCACGTACACACACATACCCACACGCGCGCGCACGCATACACACACGCGCTCGCGCGAGCGCGCGCGCGCACACACACACACACCATAACATAATGCAGAGAGGAACAAGTCGGTGTAAAGTGTTCCCTAATATCAGATGCTTTGAAGGAAGAGCGTCAGAGAAGAGTGTGAGAGACAAAGGAAGTTTATTCCCAGCAGAGGGCGCTTGAAAAGTGAAAGAACGTTCTCCGGTATAGGTACTGAAACACGTCTCTGAAACGAGGGATCCGGAGAATGTATCAGCGGATGTACACAGGGGCCGGGTAAGAGTGTACAGTTGGGAGATGATAAAAAAAAACATACACTTGAAACTCTGTGTGTGTGTGTGTGTGTGTGTAGGGCTACATGCACGCACGTATGCGCGCACATATCTATGTCGATATTTTTTTTTTTTTTTTTTTTTTAATAGCATGCTAGTAGTCTCAAACTCTGTGTGTAAGGTCATGTTGCTTACAGCCCAGCTGAACGCAAAGGGTCATATCAGGGCTGCAAACTCTGTGTGTGTGTGTGTGTGTGTGTGCGCGCGCGCGCGCGTGTGTGTTTGTGTATGTGCACGCGCGCGCGTGGCACTTTCATGATGTACTACTGTGTGTGTGTGTGTGTGTGTGTGTGTGTGTGTGTGCGCGCGCGCGCGCGCGCGCGCGTTCTTTCCGCACTGGTGTAATGCGTTCCCATACAGTGCGCATCATCACCAGGTGTGCAGCAGTGTCGGTGTGTCAGTTTTGTAGCCTAGATTATGTCTGTAGGCTACCTTCCGCGCGGTTCGTGCGTGTGTGCAATGCGGAATTTTGCAAACACGTAAGAAGAGCGTGGGGCATGCGCGCGCGCTCGTCTTTGTGTGTGTCTGTCATTATGTATTTCTGTCACCCTATGTGCTAGAGAAGACCGAGAGTAATAACAATACTACTGGTAATGACAAGAACAATGAAAATAAAACCAGCGAGCACCAATAGGGAGTTATCTCTATTAGTTGGACTCAAGAGACATTATTAGGTGTTATCTCCCCTATTCCAGCGCTCAAAGGTTGTTCTTCCTCATGACTCGTTAGCTCATGACAAATGGCTTTCAGTTTCCTGTTATCCATCCATAAATTATAACAGCATCATCAACAAAAACATATTGCTTCCCTTTCATTGATGAATGAATAAGATCATTATTGAATAAAACTTCGTTTCGTTTCTGTTTCAGTCTGAGATTGTTTACCAACACGTTCGAAACTTCCGGGCGGAGTTTTTCAAAGAAGCACACGAAGCAGGACTGACTAGAACCAAAAGATGATTCCAGCACTCAGAAGGGCGAAGATAAAGTCTTCAGTGAAGAAATCGCTGAAGAAAACAAAACTGAAGAAATCTGTTGATGCCATGGTAGGTTAACTGCTCAAACATTGGAGTACACATCTTGACTAGAGTCTTGAGTATCTGTGAAAGTAACTTGGTAAACTTGTCCCAGTCTTCTTCCTTAACTCTGACAGTGCTCAGTATATCAATTTAAACTTTAAAGAAATGTAGTTAAAATCAAGGACGGGAAACTCGTCATACATATTATTAGCACTAGATATGCAAGCCTACACATTTTTTAGAAACTAGAGATGTAAAATCTAGTGAAGTAACTGAAAACACTGTAGGTGGTAGCCTACCTACTTGGAGACTGACCTCAAAATATATAAGCAGAGAAAATTTCAGAAAAAGTTATTTGAAAAATAAGTCAAGTGTTAGGAGAGAGAGAGTTTTTTCTTCTGTACTGCCTGAACACATCAGACTGGAGATAAAATGAAGACAAATATGTGCTGGAAACATGGGAAAGATGATAATTCTCTTGACTTGAGCTATGTATATTGAATTGTGCCTCAAATGATATACCTATGATTTAGCATCCGGACAATCAAATTTCACTATATTAGGAAAGGGATCTGTGCAGCTTGTCTTGAAGCTAGATAGGTAAAACTATATGTTTTGTAAACTAGAGATAATGAGGAATCTGAAAAAAAAATAATTACAAGACAGTACCCTGATGGCAGCTGAAGATATTCTTCACAGTGTAATCCAGAACATTGGCGAAAAGGTAATCCAAAACATCAGTCACATTGTTTCAAACACCACAGTTTTCCTGCTTGAATGTCAGAACACTTGAAAACTTGAGAGAAAACAAGAACATGCCCTTGAAAGACACAGAACAAAGTTAGGCCCTTGGTCTACTGTGGAAGGCTGAAAAGCACTTGGGGCAGAGTCCCACGTCACATCCAGGACATAACCAGCCACAGCACGCACAAGTAGAATGGCCAGCAGCACAGTTCCTCTTTCTTCATCTCCTTCACTCTCAGCATCTCTGTCCTCTGCAGTAGTGCTTCCAGATTCTGGATCACACAAGAAAACATATACCCTAAGTCTTCTGTTCATTTTATTGTTTCATAATGTTGCAAGAGTTGTTACATAGAGCTTGACTCAGTTTCCACTAATCAGTCCGATTTTCAGAAAGAAAAAAAAATGAACAGTATTACTTATTCATTCTATGAAAAATGAAGTCATGCATAAAATCATAAATAAGAGTAAAATCTGAATCACTAGCGTATAAGGAAGGGGAAGGGCTATAGTTTTTATTGGAGACACGCCCACTCATGGCACGCCCACGTTTCCAAACTAAAACAAACAAAAGTTATAAATAGTTCTCTTCAAATCACCACTTTTATTTGTCTCTAAAGTGCTTCCAGAACACCTATAATCACCCAGAAACGATCTTCTAGTTTGATCAGGCCAAAGCCTATCACTCCTGTAAGTAGCCATGTACCCTGCCCCCTCCATCCCCCCCCTTCATGTGGCGGACCAACAAATGTAAAATAACCAATGACCGCAAGCAGCAAGTGTTCCATCACTCAACAAAAAAAATAATCAAAGTTTATGAACTTACCTGCTTCGCTTTCGTCACTACTGGCAACTGATTCTTCACTCGTGCAACTTCCACTCAACTCCTGCTCAAACTTGGTCGCTGATTCACTCGTTATTTCAGTCAAAACAGTTGAAAATTTTGAGATAACTGACTGACAAGGTTGGCCGATGCAACAGATTCTAGCAAGTCACGTGAACTGATCAACTGGGATGTTTAGCGGTGGTGGTATAATGGTTCTCATCTGAGCCACGATCGTGGCCCATCACACTTGGGCGGAAAGCCACGATTGTGGCCCATCGCACTCTGCGGCTAAAAGCTGGTGCACTCAAAAATGAGTAGGTCACCAGCGCGCATTTAAAAAAAAAAAAGAATGTGAAGACATGATGCTTAATGATGGATTAATCTAGATCTTACAAATATATAATATGGAGAATGTTGAATCCTGCATTGAATTTGAAAAGATAAACATGGCACAGATCCTACCCTCTGCAGCAAGTAGACTTTTATTTTTTTTGTAGTTTCAGATCATGTGTCCACCTTTGTCACGGATGCAGGCGGAATACAGGACAGACCATTCAATGATTACTCTGACTTTAACAGTTGCTAGAGAAACTAAACGATACCCCATCTGGAATTTAATTGTTCTTTGTTGAAGGACAAACAGTACATTGATGAAATTGATGAGGAAAGTGAGGCTGTGATAGAAGAGTATGCAGTACTGACGTAATCAAGGGAACAACTACCATTTATTGAACCTTCAGAAATTCATTTTACTGTTACAGATCAACAATTCCTAGATGTTTTGTTAATGAAAATAAGAAGTAAAACTATAAGTATAACATTTGCAACAAAAAAAAAATGCAGAAGTAATGAAAAGCAGAAGTATTTAGAAGTGAATATTGAAAAGTTAGAGAAGGAACAATTGAATGATGAAGAAAGACATGATTACAGCAGGACAAAGAGAACCAATATAGACTTAGGGAAGCTAAAATGCAGGGGGGTTTGATTCGTTCACGAGCATGTTGGATAGCAGGAGAAAAAGTCCATCAATGTTTTTGCATGCTTGAAAAAAAAAAAATTGAAGTAAAAATATGACAAATTAATATCAGATGATGGTTAGAGAAATATCTGATGACGAAAGGAACCAACAAGAAGTGAAGAAATTTTATGAAGAATTGTACTGGCCAAAGGAAGTTGAGGATTGCCAATGGTTAATGTACCTCATGTCTTTAACAGACCAAGAAAAGGTACAATTAGAAGGAGAAATGGATGAGGCTGCCTATGCACTTAAACAGATGAAAAAAAATAATAAAAGCCCTGGATCAGACGTATTTACTATTGAGTTCTTCTTTTTTTTTTTTGCCATCTCTTGGAATATACTTGTGCGATCTGTAAATGAAGGTTTTAAACTAGGTGAACTGTCCACCATACAAAAGGAAGGAATCATAGTTTGTATTCCTAATGGTGATAAATCTTGAGATGCCTTCAAAAACTGGAGGCCATTACTCTTTTAAATGTTGTTATAAGATAGGGTCAGCATGTACTGTATCCACCAAACATGAACAAATGAATCACAAGACAAAACACGACATGTTTGACGTCTCAGGTCTTCTTCAGGTAACACACAGGACAACGAAAATGAAGAACAAGCAATCAGTGATCTCACTGAATTCAGCGTAAAATGTAATCATTTATGCATTTTAGGACTTACTTTTCTGCATTTTTTTGTGGTGTTTATATACAAAACATCATCTATCAAGTTGAATCTTGCATTGTGAATAAAGACGCTTTTAAATAAGAGTGTGTGTGTGTGTGTGTGTGTGTGTGTGTGTGTGTGTGTGTGTTTAATTTAGTAAGCATAGAAATGGAACTGCTGGGATTGAAGAAAATCTGTATTTACTTAAAATTTTCTGTGTTTCCCGTTTTCAGATAAAACATATGATTACAGTCAATTTTATTTTAATAAATTATAAATGGTTGACATTATACTCTCATACATTTTCATCAATGATGGTTGAATGTGTTACACTGTCATGTACACTTGTTTGAATGATGGTGCAATGTGTTTCGTTGATTATGAGAATAAATGCGATGTGCAGGCTTGGCTGAACTACATTTTGTTCATGAAAATGTTGGCATCAGAATGTCAGGATGTGACTCGCAGTGAGAAGTCGAAAGTTGTCACAGCTCAGCATGTCAAGGCAGTCAAAAAGGTAAGCACACATGTACACAGAATGGCACACACCATATGCACACCATGCACACTCAGAGACACACACACATACACACACTCACTCATACACACACACACACACACACATATTTACACAAACACACACACACATACACACACTTATGTACACATGTACACTTGCGCATGCGCACGCTCACACACACACGTGCATACACACACAGAGAATATATATGAAAACCCCACAGGTTGGATCCTCATATTTTCATGTGCATTTTTTTTTTTGTTAAAAGGAGATTATCATTCATGGAAAGAAGCCAAACTTTAAAGTTGCCATTTTAAGACCAAAAAAGTAGAAACCTTTTATTAAGTGAAATTTGATTGTTCAATATTAAGAATATGACGGAATCTGTGACAAAGAAAAAAATGGTCCTAAAAGAAAGCGGTTTAAGAAAAAAGATCCTGTTTGTCAGGCTTGGTGACAAATTGTGAACCCACTTTGCATGTGATGCAAGCGGGCATGCACTCACACACACACACACACACACACACACACACACACACACACACACACACTCTCTGTCTCTCTCTTACCACACACACACACAATTTTATGTATGCAAACATACTTACCACAATTTCTATAACAGTGAACATGCTAACTTGAACACAATTACAATTTCTGTTGTTTGTTCAGTGGTAAGTGTTCAAAATTTTGTTTGTGTGAGAATGAGAAGAAGCAAGGTTCAGCTGAAATCCAAAGTTATCAACATGCACAGCAAAAACAATGACAGCCATGTTCCTCGTTGTAGATAAGAAAAGCAAATTTTGTTTGTAGTAATTATTCTCACTGCTATGGTCTCTGAAAAAATTATGGATGCAGGTGGTATGGTCGGCAGACAGCCAGCAGTTACTACCACCTATTCATATTAGGAGAGTCAGTCTTCGAAATTCCTTCGCAAGTTCATATTTTTCTACAGCTGTCATCACCAGCAATTCATGGGTGAAACTTCTTCAGTCTGAGGACAGAATCATTTTATGAAATTATTCGAGACTTTTCTGTTTTTCATAAATCTGGAAAAAAAAGTTGTTCAAAACAGTGTCTAAAATTGCGCAAATTACGTATCGAGTGGGTCTTACCATAAAAAGAAGTGCCAAATTGGAAGTACTCTTTATTTTAGGGAACAAAGATAAAGCACCATTTGCCGAAATGTAGAGTTTGAGTTTGGAGTTCGTTGGAAACCGTGAGAATGTCCTATCTTAAAGAAGGTGATTCAGTTAAGGAGATCGATGCTGGCATCACTAATAAGTGGCGATGGGCTTGGCTGAATGAAATAGATGATGAAAAACGACAACATTGTGTTTGATGTTTGAAAACGAACAAACCTGGTGTAGCGTTTTGCTGCGTGTGCAACTCGGACCTCAAGTATGGATCCAATGGAAAATCTCAGCTTGCAAAGCATGCCAGAAGTCCAGACCATATTAAAAGCATGAAGGTAAGAATTTCAGTAAAATCTTTTTCAGCAGCCCTCCATGCCCCCACCCCCTCCCCATCCCTTCCCCCTAGTGACACACACGCACGCACACGCAATTGTATTTGCTCTACAAGAGAATATTGCTGTGCTCAGACAAAAAACACTACAGCCTGTTCTCCATTATTCCAGCTGTGACAACATAGAGAAGTTTATGATGCATTCCCACCAGAAGGAGAGAAAAAAAATCTTGAGTAACCACAGAGTTCTACTACTGACTACACACACTTCCTGTTCAGGAAATATGTTGGCTTGCAACAGACTTGCGGTTCTTTCTTTTTTTTTTTTTTTTAAATTTAAAATGACTTTTGTTCACATATAGGCAATAAATATGTGTTTCAAACAAGGCCTCAGCTCCAAATTTCCTTTCACCAGAGGCCACGAAAACTGTCTGAAATTTTTCAAAATATCAATTTCGGGGGGGGGGGGGGGGGGGGGGGGTTTGCCCCTCTAGGCCCCCCACCAGGGATATTGCCCCTGGACCCCGCCAGGGGTTTAGGCGGCCCCTGGACCCCAACCTTTCAGTTTTTTCATTTTTTTTTTCCAGTTTTTTACCCATGGCAATGTCTATATTGTCTTCTTTCATCATGAGTGGAGTCGTATCATGTATTGAAACTGATCAATGTTCCAACCTTTGCGGCTTGCAGATGGTGTTCAGGAAGTTGAGAGGGTAGCTGCTGTGTGACCTGAGACAGCAGGTCATCCTCACTCGCAGACTGGATGTCACCATCGGTCAGACCATGCTCAGCGTCCCTCCACTTGGATTTCCAGTGTGTTGGAGTCCATTGAGACTGATGCATTTTACTTGAAGTTTTTATTATCACTGCTGATTGGGGAAACTGACTGACAGTTTGTGCTGCATCTAAGAGTGTACAGTTATAACTCATGATGGCTGCTGGTGTGGCTATGCAGGTATTGAGAGACAACTGGCAGGAGCAGTGCATATTCTTGTGCAGTGCAAAGCATTCGTGCACATTTCCCATGATGGCGTGTTGAATATAGAGGCTTCTGCTCATATAAGGAGAACGCAGTTATAAGTAATAAGTTAAGGGGTGATAAATGTTCTAGATCTTGTCAATTTCATTGAAAAATATACACAGTTTATTTCAGGTGATCTATATGATTGACACATATGGCTATAAGAATCCCTTAAATGATTCGTAGGGTCCTACTTCAGCTCCAAGTCCAGTACACTTCATCCTAGAGTTTGAGAAAGATAAGTGTTCAAATCAGAAGACTGTAGCCATAGTCGGTGTCATATTTTTCAGTATGCATCTTGCAGAAAATATTGCATGAATTCCCAGATATTGAAAGTATGTGCATCTCAGGTAGGTAAACATACATGAATATAGTGAGATAAGTCAGATTATTTATCATTTTGGGTACACCCTAAACCACAACGGTGTTACTGTTAACCATCCTCATTGTCATGACATAATTGACGTAAAGAAACTTTGCATCAAATTTTGTGGCCCTTCATAGTCATCTACAGTGCTCATGATGACATTGATTTAATTTTGTTTTCACTGGATTATTTTTCCTGTGCATTGAGATTTTTGTGATATTTTGGTTTTGTTAAAACTGGGGCCAGATAATGAAGGGAAATGGCGGGAAGCGTCAGCACACCCAGGTTTCACCTTCCACAAGGATGTTAATCGACAAGTTTTAATCTTACAAATTTATGATTTGTGTAAACAGTTGTACTTTGTTTGGTGGTGTTTATAATTTGTGTTAACAGTTTTATTGTGTTTGGTGTTTTTGGATGGCAAGGCGTTTTGTTCCATTTTTTAAAAGTGAAAGCCCAGAAAAGGCTGCAGGAGGTTGACTAAGCTGTAATAATAAAACTAGAAAAATCTTAAAGCATTGTCATGCCACAGCAAGGATGATGTGACTGTGATTGTTCTCACTGTCAGTGTGAATGCTTTTATAATAGAAAATGTGCTCAGCTGGTGCACATCAAGGATCTGGGAGTGTGCGTGTGTATCTTCTTCTTCCTAAAAGGCTGGTTCACTCAAAAACGAGAGGTCACCAGCGCGCAAATCCTGTGTATGTATGTGTGTGTGTGTGTGAAAAGAGAGAGAGATTCAAAAACAGATACAGAAAAAGAGATATAGAAAGGCCATAATCAGAATGAAAAACAAAACTTTTGAAGGCAAAGATTCTAACTACGCAGTTTAGTTGCTGGTATCTGTATGACTGATTAAACAAAGTGAATAGTAATTTACTGATTTTTTTATTTGTCATTCAGGATTTTTTGATTGATTTGTCATTCAGGCTTGTATCCTTTTATCAACCTAGCATTTGTTACTGGATAGGTCTGGTGTTGAGAGAAAATTAAAACAGTGAGAAGACAGTGTGAATTTTTTCAAAAGTAAACGCTGTAACCTGTTAAGTATTTGATCTACATTATTTTTGATGAATAAAGGCGTTGAAATTATTAAAATGTTGCATGAAAAAGGGATACTGTGTGTGTGTGTATATGTATACGTGTGTGTGCATGCATGCGTGCGTGCATGCGTGTGTGCGTGTGCATGTACAAGTGTATGCTTGCAAGCACTCATTCAGTGCATATTAGTTTATTGCATTGCTTTCTCATCACAACGTTTATATCTAAAAATTGGGTTACTGCTTGGAGAGTGATAATATCGCTGTCGTCATGCTGCTTTCATTTCTGTTGTCAAGTACGTTTGCTTCAAAATTTCAACATGAGTACATCCTGACAATTGTATTGTTGCCATTAGTACTTTTGAATCTTTTTGGACTAATGCCTGCTAATCCAGATTTGTTTAGAACTGAGCTCTGTATCTGCAGATTGGAACTTTGAACACTGAAGGCACAGTGCATCAATGGTTTAAAACTACACCAGCTGGCAATGAATTCACAGTTTACCAGAAGTAACCCTATTACACTGTTCACACTTTGCAAACAATGGTCCATGGCAACCAGTTCTGCTTTACTTTTTAATGTTGAAAAAGTGCTGTATTTAACTCTCTCAAGACAAACAGTGAGAATTTTAACTCATATGATTTTGATCTCACATACAAATATTGGTGTTTGTTTTAACCAACAGATTTTCTTACCTAAATACTGTGGAATGTGGACACTACCGAGCATAGGATCATAATCATCTCCCAAAAATTGGCACCAAGTTTCTTTCTTTTCTTTTTTCTATATAAAAACAGCTTAACAAGTTGGCATCATCCCAGACCTAATCTATAACATCTCTGCTCAGAAAAATTATAACACATCCAACTCTGTGATATTGCACTATGATTTGGTCCCATGTGGTTAAAAAAAAATTGCTGAATAAAGTAATACATGAGTGAAATTTTAAAGAATATAGAGCTACCTTGCACTGTCACATTTCCAACTTGGCTAATCCAACCATCACTGCAGTCTGCGAAGAGCAAACTCCAGCCTGCACATCATGTAGCCAATGCAGGTGTTGCATGGGGCTGGAACAAGCCATGAAAATCAAAAGGGAGGTAATTCTACAGCTCCTTTCTGACATGCCAAGTCAAGAGCCCCCAAACCCCACCCCACTCCTACCTCTCCCTGTCTGTCATCACTCTTTCTGTGATGCATACAAAGCATTTTTTTCCCGGCGAATGTTTATGTATTTGAAGAACAGATGATAAAGAAGTTATTTGAATTAGCGTTGTGGACTCCGGCTGGGAGGTCGTGGGTTCAAATCCCATCAGAGTCATGTGGGTTTTTATGCCCTACCCAGAGTTGAGTTTGCTGTGGACTCAGTTGGGAAGACTGGGACCACACAGTGGAGTTTCATCCACTTAATGGATGCGTTTCTGAGAGTGTTGCTCAAATTTCCTGACCAACACTGCAGGTGCCTGTATCTCTCGGGCCTGGTTGACGCCAGGATATATTACGAAAGGAAGTGTAGAGTACAGCCCTGTAATGTAGTCTCAGACCGAAATGGAAATCCGTGGCATCATCTTAATCATCATCCATTCTCATCATCAATCAGCATTTCAAAAAAATATCTCAAATTCTGTGGCCCTTCATGCCCTGCTCCCATGGTGACCTCAATTTCGATGTCCTCTCCATGTCTGTGGCCTTAGTTTGGTTCCGTCGGGGTCACCGGCATCGGTGAGGCCATGGGGGCTGTCGTTGAATGGACCAGAGGAAGAGCTCACTCACTCGCGCCAGCTCCGCGACTAAGCAATTATTGTCATCAGTAGGGGGCTTAGTAGGTGAAGTCCTGCGTATGTTTAGATCAGAACAGGCACCACTGAACACCATCGAAGTGACTCAGCAGCAGTGCAGTGTCTCTTCTCCGGTGGGTTGCCTCTTGACGACTTGACATTGACTGCTCTGTGTGTGGATTGTCAGTGCTGGGGCTGTGGCGGGGCTGACCGGGCTGTGTGGCTGTGGACGGGGTGTCGGAATGAGCGGCGTGTGTGCACTGCCTCTGAGGTGGCGCAGAGGTTGGGACAGCAAAAAAAAAAAAAAAAGGTTATTTGAATGCAAACGACGATGGAATTTGTAGGCATATACACATTATTTGCTTCGTTCATGTGTATACAGGAAACTTAATTCTCAGCTGTGAAAAACAAGTAATTTATTTTCTGAATTGAAGCAAGCAGAATGTTTCCACTGGAGTAGAAATTTAAAAATTATTTAGGATGGTGTGTGTGAGTAGCTGTATGTGGTGTGTGTGTGTGTCTACAGTGTATACACTCGCGCATGCGCGCGCGCACACACACACACACACACAACTTTGAATGTATTTCACGTTTATATTGGACTTCAACAGTTAGGATGCACATAAACATATGTGAAAAGTCAGCATTTTTTTTTTTTTTTTACTGAAGCTTAAGGGAAGTCAGTAAGTGGACATTACCTCAGTAAAATTGTGTCTGTGCATGTTTTTTTTTATGATGATGTTGTTTTCAACAATATACTTGCTGAAACGGCTAGTAATACAGATATTTAGGAACTGATACAATGTATATGATCTGTAAAAGGCAGAATCACAAGTTCCTTGTATTGAAGCAGACACTCCCCCCCCCCCCCCCTCCCCCCCCTTCCCCATCTTCTTTTTTTTTCAACAAAAATTAGGATATTAGTATAGATCCCAAAATGATGGACTTCCTGAAACATGCAATGCATGTTTTCTCTTTGTAATTTTTTCATAGCAGTGTGTGATATCAGGATGGAGTTGACAACTGATAGCACTACTACCTTCTTCTGATATGTATCTGGCAATCAAAAAACACATTGTGTGGGTGATACTGTGTAAGCTTGATAAAGAGAAAAACTCTAAAACATCTCTAGTGGGCTTCACAATGTTCTTTGCAGCAGAGGTCCTTGCATGTAACCTAACTGAAACTGCTCTCCAAACACAGCAGGTGTGAACGTACATTGCAAATCCAAAAATTTTGATGTACTTTCATGTAGAAATTGTGATAATGCCCTGGCTGAGGACTCTTTTGATGAGTATGGATCTTTTACTACCAGCACTACCTGAAGAGGGATAAAACGGTCAAAAACACGGTAGGCTTAAAGACTGTAATCTGCGAGGGTCATAGTCATCAGGAGTGTCGGGTCAAAAGCAACCTCCGGTAAAGGTAAAGTAAAGCTCTTCAAAGTTTGGTAGCATCTAACATATCACTGTTTCCTCATCTCACAATCTTCTCATCTGTAATGAATGAAGAAAGGGAATATGTGAACCAGTGACCAGTGACGATTAAAGTGAAACTCATCAAAGTTCAGTAACATCTGGGTGTTATATTTGTGTGTTCCACTCTCACTCTTTCATCAAATTAACACAGACACAGACTATCAAGGTTGAATAATGATTCTTATGAATGATCTCAGCAGGAAGGAAGGAACATGAATTGGGTGAGGCAGGCGCAGAGAGAGAGAGAGAGAGAGAGAGAGAGCTGATGAGAAAGGGGACTCATCAAATAAGGGAAGACTATATATGGTAGTCACTATTCTGGGACAGTCTACGTTAATAGGCACATGAAATAAGAGGGCTTACACATAATATGGTCAAATCACTATTTGACAGCATCTGCTCATTTTGGAATCTGCTCAACTATAGCAAGTAAAGCTCATCAAAGTTTTGCAGAAAAGAAACTACCAAAATAGCGTTTCCCCATTTTTGAATCTTCACAACCATAGCAAATGAAGAGAATATGTGAACCAACGACCGGTGATGTTTAAAGCAAAGCTGATCAAAGTTTGGTAGCATTTGCCAGATCATCGTTTTCTCATTTTGGGGTATCTCAACTGTAGCAAATAAAGAAAGCAAATATGTGAAGGACAGATTGCCAGGAAATAAGCAATCTGTTTTAGATTTACACCTTTCTGACAGAAGGGGAATAATTGAGAAGACATGCCTCCAAGAATAATGTACATTCTTTTTCCATCCTATCACATCTCCTCACCACCCCCACTCCTTTCTAATTCCAAGCTTAATGAGATCCCTTGTCTCAGATATACAGAGAAGGGATCAAAAGAAAACCATCTTTTTACCCTCTCTCCTCACAAATCCTTGACTTCCCCTCCTTTGTGTGTGTGGGCTGTGTTTGTGTATTTGACCCGGTTGTGTACCAATGCTTTTGACCTGCTGTACTTCTTGTAAATATGGGCTTTTCTTTCTTTCTTTTAGTCCAGCAATCCACAGTAGACTGGTCTTAAGTTAAACGTCTTTTTAGAAAGTGATAACTAATGAGAAGGGAAAAAAAGGGAGGGAGGGAGTATGAAATGGTGAGGGGCGGGGATTAAAGATTGAGGTGGGAGAATGTGCAAACCGTTTCACGTGACAAATGTAAGTACATGTATTGGTAATGACTATTGACCTGAAAAAGGACAAGAACAAAAGTCATGACAGGTTGGGTCATCTTAGGTCTATTTGGTCAGAGTTTGGAGTTACAGAAACGCAGTTTGAATAGATGAAAATCGCCCTGGTTCTTTGAGAAACTGTTTTTTTTTTTTCAATATGAAGAAGACAGTTTTATCCTGCAATTTGCGATCAGTAAATTAGTTTGATGCCATTTGTCACCAATAAAATCAGAATTATGCACGATTTCTGGACTCCTTTTGTTTTTACACCAGGGTAGGGCACAAGAATTTGTGAGTGAAAAGTCTGGCAGACGACAGAAAAATGAGAAGTCACGTAGATCATGTATACATAGAAAAAGAAACAGACCATTGATTCTTCTTTGTCCTATGAGATGGTATAGCAGAGAATACCAAAGGAGAGGTGGCAGCTCTCCTTTGTGGGACACTGATGTGAGAGGTCAGTGTCAGGGAGCACAGTGAACCTTCCAGCTGTATGGGTGATGGCAAGTGTAACCTGTGTCACCAGGGAGCGACTCCTGGAGATATTGGGCCATCAGCGATGGAGAGCTGCCTGACTATGATTAACATGGCCTGGGATACCATGCTTTTGAGGGTCAGGACTTGGGGGTACCGTTTCAGGTTGGGTTGAAAAAAAACTGCCCTCTCGGCCGTAGTCGGTGTGGATCATAGAATGGATTTGTGCAGCACTCCAGGGATTGTAGTCCTGCTCCTTCTTTGAGGCGGCACAGGACCATCGCCACCCGAGCATAAAGACCACCTGGTGGCCCTGAAAACAGACCTTTTTAGGGGGAAAGAGGTTAAGAAAATGCCCATCGTCGGGTGACTGTCACCAGAAAGTGAACTGCAGTTCACAAGAAACCAGAGCTAAGAGAGCGACAAACTACAGCCCCTATACAGAATGAGACGCACCACTGCCAACGGCAACAACTGCCACAAAAAATGCAGACTTTAGTCTGCAAGTTGACCTTGTCCTTAAGGGCCTCTGGCCATAAGGTTGTAAAAAAAATAACCCCTGCCTCAGATCTGCCTCAGATCTGCCTCAGAGTACAATACGGGTCATGGGCTAAACTGTGAGATGAACATATTTTGATGAGGGCTGATCTTCTGACAAATGCCAGGTGTAGCTTTGAGTGAATGGAACAGGCCATAAACAACATATATGTGCCAAAGCCATCAAGGCACTGGGTTTCCTGCGAAAGAATCTAAAAAACACTGGCAGGAAGGTCGAAGAAACGGCATACAAGGCACTAGTGAGACCAGTGCTGGAATACGCCTCCGCTGTCTAGGACTCACACACTGCCCAAGACATCCAGGACGTGGAGGTCATCCAACGTAGAGCGGCCTGCTTCTTCATGAACGATTACAAGCAAACCTCCAGAGTCATCATCATGCTGGAGGAACTACAATGGCCACCCCTTGAGACAAGGCGGAAAACGGCACATCTTACCATGTTTTATAACATGAAACACAACACAACGACTGTACAGTTCCACCATTTAAAACCCCTCCAAACAAGATCAAGGAGGGGCCACAACCAACAACACAGCAGAATAACGTGCCGGGCGGAACAAAGAAATATGTCGCTCCTCCCAAGAACAGTAAGGGACTGGAACATGCTCCCTCAGGAGATAGTGCAGGTCCCAATGGCTGGTACCTTAAGTAGGAAGGTATCTGCAATTCCGTTAATCCAAATCTTCTCCCCCTCCCCTTCCCCCCTCCCCCTTTCTCTGTACTCTATACTCTTTCATTCTCTGAATAAAAGGTGTTTTCTTTTTCAGTCGTCTTCACCCCCAAACGTAACAATAATAGTCAAACACTTGACTGTGGTTACTAATAGAAGAAGAAGAAGAGTGTGATAGAGAATAATAGTTTTTGGACGTACTCTGTAACCGTGGACACGGACCTGTACATTTGAGTGCTGTGCAGTTGCTTGCGGGCTGTATTGTGCGGCGGGGGAGGGGGCGTAAGGGGATAATGTTTTCCCAATGAGTTTCGGAAAAGAAAGGTGGGAACATTGAACGGGCTTACAAACATCTAAAACGTCTGTTGTAAGAATGAACGCGCTTTAAAACGAAAAGGAAAAAAAAGTGCAGAGATATATTTGCATAGAATTCTTTCTTTTGCCGAGTCAAATATTACGAAACCAAAATAATGGAGCTTTTAATCTACAAACACCATGGCGTCCTACGTGCGGAAAAGTAACAAGAAAGAGTTAGGTCAAGAGTAAATATTGTATCAGTTATCTGTTATTTGACTTTCGGTGTAGTGGGGTAGTTATATTCCGTGGAAGGTCGACTGCATCTTGTGACAATGGCGAATAAACCAGTAAGTATTCTGCAAACAGTACTGACGAGTCGCGTAGTCAGTGTGACAGTCATACTCGGTGAATACAGTCGTGGGTGACGGCACACTGACTTAGGTGGGACACTCTGGTGCTGGCACTAACTGAAGATAAAGAAATAAAACATTTAGACCAGCTGTATTATTAAAACGAATAGAAGCAGATGCTAAGAAGATAAAACTATTGAAACCGGTTTAATATCGTTCAGTGTTTACCCAGTTTCTGATTCAGTTTTCTTCTTCCGTGGAGTCTCCACAATCAACTGGCTGATTATTTTGATACTGTGAAACGTGAGATCTGCTGTAAAAAAAAAAAAAAACAACAACAGACAAACAAACAAACAAAAAACCTGTTCTAAGTCCTATTTCAATAACACGAAATTACTACATTCATACCACAAAGTGACACCCCACCCCTATCGTGCCCACTCACTAGCCTACACAAAAAAAAAGCAAAACAAAACAAAAAAGGTAAAAGCTAACCACGGTCGCTTTTCATCCATAACTACAGACTAGCTGGTCCCAGGTTGCAGTAGGCAACTCGGCCCGCCACATCTTTCCACTCATCCATTCACACACTGACAAGACGGCTTTATGTAGAAATCTACTGAAGATGCCCGTTGACCCATGACACAAATGTGTCAGGGGCTTTAGCATCAACAGTATCCTGGGGAGGGGGTTCCAGTACACAGTTGTTCTTGGGAGGAATGACATCAGCTGGTAGTCGGTGTCTCTGCAGCTAATTGTTTAACTGCTGATCATGACTTCGTCGCTGTCTCTGCTTGGGAGGTTGGAGCTGCTGTTTCAACCTTGGGCAGCTGACTAAGTTGTTCTTTATTTCATAGAACATTGAGAGCCTTGCTTTTTCTTTCTGTCCTCAAAGAGGCGTCACTGCATGCAGACTAGTCCATATATGCTACACCACGTCTTCTAAGTTTTGAGACCACATTATGCATGATTTGAAGCGTGATAAATGAATTAAAAATAAGATTAGACAATAGAAGAAGAGGGTCTTGTAGCTATGACTCAGCTGATGTCTGACCTGCGCATTAGCCCAACACGCTGGTCAGACCTTGACTGCCTACCTACCATATGTATATATATTTTTTTAATGTGTGGGTAGTGAATGTGCATGTGTGTGTACAATATGTGGGCATGGGCCCATGTGTGTGCATGGGCACATATGTGTGTGTGTGTGTGCGCGCAGGCGTGTTGTGCGTATGTGTGTGTGTGCGTGTTTTTGTGTTTGTGTGTGTGTGTGTGCCTGCATGTATACATGCACGTGTGCAGAAGTGCATGTGATTGTGTGTGTGTGTGTGTGTGTGTGTGTGTGTGTGTGTGTGTGTGTGTGTGTAATTTTGGGTTTGTGTGGGCACATGTATCTGCATATATATATATAGGCTATATGTGTACATATATTATGCGTATGTGTGTGTCTCTGTATGTGGGCGTGTACGCATGTGCATGTGTGTGTGTGTGTTTGTGCGCTTATGTGTATGCGTGTATGTGCGCACTTGTATGGGTGTGGACATGCACATGCACACATGTGTATATGTGTGGGTAGGAGTGAGTGAACGTACGCGCACGTTTGTATGTTGTGCATGCGAGTGTATGTGTGTGTGCATGTGTGTGTGTATGTGTAGTGACTGCATGCGTGAATGTTCAGAAGATGACTTAGGATCAGGAACAAGAACAAGAAACGTCAAATACAACATACACATGCACACGCACATGCGCGTGCTTACACATACACGTAACAGTAAGAACAACAACTCCTCTCCCTCACACCCGCTCCACATGCACGCACGCACGCACGCACACACACACACACACACACACACACACACACACACACACACATACACACACTCGCTCCCCCCCCCCCCCCCCCCCCCACACACACACACACACACACCAATGCCTGCACAGTCATGATGTCCATGGACTCTGCAATTAACACACTGGCATCATCACAGTGATGAACACAGACCAGCGCACACAGGTCTACAGCACACGCTGGGGGCCCCGAGGGACCCATAGTCTTATCTCAGTTGACATGCATTTCATCTTTTGTGTCTGTTATTGGAAAGGCCTAGTAAGAGTTTGCCCCAATCTGTAAGAGTCTTTGTAATGTTGGCCTTGAAATTATTCCAATGTTTGGTTGGCGATGTTTCTTGCTCTTCCCTTAAGTCTGGAAGTGCGGCCACTTCCTCTCTTGATGTTCAGATCTGAAAGATGGTGTATATAGTGGCTTTGCTTTTGTTTGCTTATTAAGTGATTCTTCATATTTCTTATCACATCAGATCGGCCTAGCTGTAATCCAGTTCTTATCGTTGTCTTGCCAGCCAGTGTGTCTGCTCTCTCGTTTCCTTTAACTCCAGCATGTCCAGGGCAGTACATCCACATGAGTCTCTCCAATGGAAGGCTGTGCATTAGTTCATTCCAAGCAGGGCTTCCCATTCCACTTTTCACTTTCTGAAGTAGGTTCATGGAGTCAGTCAGTATCATGGCTTGTTGAGTTTGAAACTGGCTTGTGGATGTAAGCCAGTGGAGTGCTTGTGTCACTGCTTCTGCCTCCATTGTTAGACTTGAAGTTGTTAAACTGTGCGCACCATTGTCTTTCTTGGATAGTTCGGCCATTTTGCTTCACTGTGTATCCCCAGCCTGACTTACCTTTGGTGACAGAACCGTCAGTGTATATCAAAATATCATCTTTTGTGCAAAAGCTCTTCTACCAGCATCTGAATTTCTGTGTTGGTTTTGCCTTCTGGCCATTCTTGACAGTGTCTTCCAAGTTCTGGAGTGATTGCAGTTTGGTAGAGGTGCTTCAAGTGGTCTGGATATTTTTTCCCATTCCTTGCTTTCTTTGAGTTCTGCTAACTGGCACCCAAGCTGTATACTGTCTCTGCCTGTCCCATCCATGACTTTCCATGTCCTAGCCGAGTGACTTTTGTTTCCTTGACCACCACATGAAGTGGGTTTTGGGGATTTTCAAGGGCTCTGAAATATGCCTTCACCTGTTCTAGCTTGTGTCTTGTCTGCATAGAAGGAAGGTCAAGCAGGTATGGCATAGTTTCAACAGATGTGTCCTTCTTGGTTCCCAGGATAAATCTCATTGCTTCATTTTGAATTCTTTCTAATTTGAGAAGGTTGCTGTTGGACAGTGTTGTAAGCCCTAACCCATAATCTATCACACTGCGTACAAGTGCGTGATGCAGTTGGTAGAGATGGGGCTGTTCAGTGCCTATAGCTGCCATTGCTAATTTCATGGCAGATGGGCCTTTTTTGCATTTAAGAACAATATTCTCAACATGCTTTCTACAGGTTAACATTCTGTCAAAGCCTGCACCCAAATAGCGTAGGTTGTTATTTGATTCACTTGGTATTCCATTGAAGGAAACTGGTGAGGGTACTTGTCCTGATGCCTTGTTTTTTGAGAGTGCAGACTAATGTCTGGATTTTTGTAGGGTTGATGGATGATCCAGTTTCTTGACACCACTGAGCAATGTTGTTCAGCTGTTGCTGAACTGCTTTTGTTCTTTCTTTGCATTTTTTGATGTTTTGTAGATCAGGCCATCATCTGCAAAGAACACTCAGGCAATTCCATTTCTGTTCAGGTCTGCAAGGCCTTTAGTGTAAACATTATGCAAAACAGGGGAAAGAGGAGACTTTGAGGTAATGCCATAGAAAGTTTAGGTTCAGAAGTCCAATCTCCAAATCGTAGGATGAGGGTTCACTCCTGAAGTGCCGCTGCTATCCATTGTGTGAGTGTGTTGCTGACTCCATAGTCAAGGAGTAGTTCCATGAGAAGCGAGAACTGGACTTTGTTGTATGCATCTTCCAGATCTGTTGCAACAGCAAGTATTTCTTCCTTTCTTTAGAATCCTTTGTACACTTCATAGGCAAAAGCGGCCGCATTTTCCCATTTACTTTTACCTGTTCTGTAGCCGCCTTGATTTGATGGGAGAATTTGTTGACTTTCAAGATCTCATGTGAGTTTTCTTGCTGTGATTCGTTCCATGAGCTTTTTCCTGCTATATTTTGTATAGTGAGTATGCGGTAGCCAATTAGCTGATGATCTTTTCCTGGCTTTGGTAAAGCTTTCAGGTAGCTGTGTGTCCAGTCTTCTGGGACATAGCCTTTTTTTTTTTTTTTTTTTTTTTTGCTGTCCAACCTCTGCGCCACCTCAGAGGCAGTGCACCCACGCCTCTCATTCTGACACCTTGTCTACAGCCACAGCCCGGTAGGCCCCGGCACCGGCAATCCACAGGGAACAGCCAATGTCAAGTCATCAAGAGGCAACCCACCGGAGAGACACTGCACTGCTGCCGAGTCACTTCGGTGGTGTTCAGTGGCACCTGTTCTGATCTAACATACGCAGGACACCACCTACTAAGCCCCCTACTGACAACAATAATTGCTTAGTTGTGGAGCCGGTGTGAGTGAGCTCTCCCTCCGGAGGGTGCCACCATGTCCGTCCAACGACAGCCCCCATGGACTCGCCTATACCGGTGATCCCGACAGAACCAAACCAAGGCCACAGACGTGGAGAGGATATCAAAATGGAGGTCACCATGAGAGCAGGGCTTGAAGGCCCCAGAATTTGAGACATTTTTTTTTTTTTTTTTAATGCTGATCGATGAGAATGAGGATGATAAAGATGATGCTACAGATTTCCATTTCGGTCTGAGACTACGTGACAGGCTGTTCTCTACGCTTCCTTTCATATATATCCCGGCATTAACCAGGCCCGAGAGATACAAGCACCTGCAATGTTGATCAGGAAATTTGAGCAACACTCAGAAACGCATCCATTAAGTGGATGAAACTCGACTGTGTGGTCCCAGTCTTCCCAACTGAGTCTGCAGCAAACTCAACTCTGGGTAGGAGCCGGTCAGGGCAGAAAAACCCGCATGACTCTGATGGGATTTGAACCCACGACCTCCCAGCCGGGAGTCCGCGACGCGAACCACTTCGCCACGGCGGCTGTTTCTGGGACATAGCCTTTATCAAGACTCTTCTGGTACAGACTGAAGAGTGTGGCTCTCTCCTCTTGTGAGAGCTGTTTAATATCTGCATACCTTACTTTGTCTGGTCCTGGAGCACTATCCTTAGTGCATCTAGCTATTGCGTCATCCAGTTCAGATACTGTGATTTCATCATCAGTGCCAGTCTGGGCTAGGTGTTGGTTTAACTTGGTCAAATATTTCTTCCTTTCCTCCAAATTTCTGTGAAACATTTAAGTAAAGCTGAACCTTTCTCTAAATTTGTTTTCAGTTTTGTGATCTGGACCATCAGTGTCTAAGATATCTGGGGTTGCCTTTGTTTTGTTTTTTTCCTTCCATGCAGCTATAAAAGTGCCAGAACTGAGTCAGTGTTGTGTCATAATCAAGTGACAGACAAAACTGTGCCACTTGGTTTCTTTTTCTTTTGCTTCTTCAGCTACTCTTTCAAATTGGTCAGTGTTCTGATTCATGTCTGTTTTAATAGCTAGGTCAGGGGAAGGTTTTCTTCTTTCTCTCTGTCAGTCAGGGGAAGGATTCTTCTTTCTCTTTGTCAGTCAGGGGAAGGTTTTCTTTTTTCTCTCTGTCAGTCAGGGGAAGGTTTTCTTCTTCTCTTTGTCAGTCAGGGGAAGGTTTTCTTCTTTCTCTCTGTCAGTCAGGGGAAGGTTTTCTTCTTTCTCTGTCAGTCAGGGGGAAGGTTTTCTTCTTTCTCTTTGTCAGTCAGGGGAAGGTTTTCTTCTTTCTCTCTGTCAGTCAGGGGAAGGTTTTCTTCTTCTCTGTACCCACTAAGTAAATGTAACTTGGCAGGATTTTTTTTTTTCCTGATCAAAAAAGAAAGAAGAAAAAAAAAAGTGGGATAACCAGAAAAAAAATAACGGAAAAAACCCCCCACCACAACGAGAAAGATAAAAGCGAGAGAGAGAGAGAGAGGCATTTAACCTTTATCAGCCGTGTCGGCCATGGGTGGCAGATGGGTTTCTTTCCCTTGCAGCCGCATCAGCCAAGGCTGGCAGACGGGCAGACAGTACATTCTTCCGTGTCCGCCACTGTTGGTGGATGGGAACATAAAAAATTCCTCCACTTTCCTTGAAATGGTCCAGCTCTAAGGGAATAAGCTCTATAATTAGTCTTGGGGATGCCCTAGCGAGTTGTAGGCCTACTTTTAGTGCTCTATCGTGAACTTGGCTGACCCCAGCACTTTGAAACAAAGGAACTGGCACTCTGCTTTCCTATTAAATGCGGCTGGAATTTCCTGCACAAGAAATATGTTGGTCAGGAGAAGGGGTGGTACCGATTTCTCGCTCTGTGAAGCGCTTGAAATCATATTACAAAGTTGATCTGATGATGAGGGCAGCGACGGAGATATTGATAATTATGATTTGGGAAGAGGAAAGTTAATTATTTGAAAATGGAAAGTTAATTATTTGAAGATGCAGCCAAAAATGATGATTCAGCATCAACTGCAGCAGACACCACCGCATCACACGTGGTTGCTGATGAGGCCGATTCAAAAGGTTGAAACACAAATGCATTTGATCAAAACACGACAATGCAAACAGTCATGATGTTGCTTCCCCTGTTTGCTTCTGATTCTGACAGCGTGTTATAAAAGAACGGATTAGAATGTAAACAAAGAATTTTTTTTTTTTAACTTCTCAGCCAAACAGACAGTCGTGTCTACGCATTAAAAGTAAGTGATCCGAATTACTAAGCTTGATTTGTTAAGTGTTTGTCCTTTCCTGTGACACCCTAACACAACACTGTCGGTTGTTGTCCAGCTACCGTAAAGTAAATTAAAAAGTGGCTAAATATGTGCGCGTCGGCAGGGACTGAGCGCCGTGCATGAGCGAGAGCAGGAGCAGGGAATTGTGCTGTGCATGCGGCATGCGGCTGGATAGTATTTAACAGTGCAAGATATATCACAATGGGACACCCGAGAAGAAAACTTATGTTTCTAAATTTGGAAAGAGAGGGGGTTAGTTACTGCCAAGGGCACAGGCAAAGTACAGGACTAGACACAATGCATTTTGACCGCCTGGGTCTTCTTCAGGTGAAAACAAGTAACATTTAGGACCTAGGTGTTATATGTTTTCACCTGAAGAAGACCCAAGAGGTCGAAGGGTCACACTCTGCATGCACAACTCGTTCTTAATTTTTCAAATGGTAACAAAAATATGTAGGGGGGGTCACACTTGATAACTGTTTGAAAATGTTGGGTGCCTTCTCATTGTGGAATATCAGCAAATGAACAGGTAGACCAAGCTGCAAAAAAAAAGGCAGCTCAGAATCTAAACGATGCACAATCTATAAATATTCCTTTAGATCTGTCAGAATGTTTCTCAATTATAAACAAAAAATCTCATGATAATGTTAAACAGTTATTGAAGAACTCAGACAATCAGTATTATCATAACTGTATTAAACAAAATGATAAAGGCAATGGGGGAAAAAGTCATACAAGCATGTCATATTCTCGTCCAGGGAGGTCGAAAGTCTAATCCATAGGATACGTTTAAATTCATTTAAAACAAAGTATTGTACTAATATTAAATGTGTATGTGGTGAACCTATTAGTGTCAATCACTTACTGATTCACTGTTCAAAAGCAAGAGAACTTTTTTTAAAAGTTCAGGCATTCCTTGTTATAATGATGGATCGACACCATTACTCTTACCATGCTTACTAAATGATTATTTTGCACTAGATTCTGTATGTAAATGTTTATTGAGTAGTTCAATTGGTGTTTATCATTCTTTTTTTTTTTTTTTTTTTTCTTTTTTTTTTTTTTCCCCCTCAGTTATATTCTTATAGATAAGTTTTCTAACTGGAATGACTAGAAGGGGATGGGGTATGACAACATTCACAAAACATTCCAGATAAAGCAACACATTTATCAGCTGAATCCAGATTTGTGTTCCTTTGTTAATGACATGGTATCAACTAAAGTAAGTGAATTGTGAGCACATACACAGGATTTAACAGTGAAGTGTGATACGTGGGGTGTCCTCATTGAATGTCATCTCAGAAATTTCCACTTTGTAGCCATTTCCTTCAGTGACGACCACAATCCAGTCATCATGCAATGATCATTGGAAGCTTTATGGCAAACAAGAGGTGAGCAATGCTAATTGGTAAAAATTTTGATGAAGCTGTGTAGGCTGGCCATTCTTGCGACACATTCGATTCATCTGTCCATATATAACAGAGCCATGTTGATCGTCCGAGCCAGTCACGCTGCATAGTTCCATTCAATGGATTATCCCCCTCAAGCCACAGTGGAGCTGCCGATTGAGAAAAAGCCGGTTTCTGTAAGGTTTGCCATGCTTTTTTGCATTGGCCAAATCACTTATCTTGTGGTTCAATCACAGGCTGGGAAGGTTATTTTTAAGGCAAGGACTGAACAGGTGACATTTGGTCTGTTTGGCTATTTAGATGAAGGGACACTTAGGAACTAAAAACATTCATGTCAGCCATGTACAAAATTTACCTCTGGCACATGGCATGCAGGAAGGTTCTTATGCCCTGTCATGCTACCATGTGTGGTTAGGAATCAGAACTAATTCTTGAGGAACATCACACTCTCCATGTTGCCTGCAGGGGGAAGGCCAGTCATATGGTCTTGTATGCAGCAAGTTGGAAGAAACGTTGAAATTTGCACATCCCAAACTGTCATGATCAGAAAGAGTAAAAAAAAAGATATCAATCAAATAGAGCAAAACTATATGTCAGTTGAACATCTGAGAAGGAGTTATTTCTTTAGAGATTAGGAATTTACCCTTTAAAAATTAGTTACAAATTTTAGCCTTAAAAAGTAGTTGAAAGGTGTTGAAGGCATGCAGTTTTAAAACTTAGGTTAGATGTCTCAAAGAACAAAGTTATGGAAGGTGATAAGAGATAATGTGTCATGGAGACTGTTGCAGGACACTGTAGGAGTCTGGCAACAATTCATCACTTCGAATGGTGAGGGTGAAAGCGTCAGAACAGACTGAATCGCAGGAAACTTTGCAGACACTAAAGTGCTGAATAGTACAGTTGTAGGGGAATTGTATAAGAACTGTTATGATACATGTTGAGCTGTTGAAGTAAATGCATACGTGGTATTCAAAATATTGCAGCAGACCAGAATCCTTATTTTGTATCATACTAGTATGTGGTTTGGAACCAGGACAGACATGCCCATAACATGCCTTAACAAAGCCTGCCTGCCTGGTGTGTGTGTGGTGATCAATGGTTCAATGGTGGCAGACACAGGATTGTCACGTATCTGCTATTTGATTTTGAGTGGAGTGCTGGCTGGGTCAGTTCATGCCACAACTCAAGAGGCTGACAAGTATATTTTATTAGGATTAAGTGTTTTTGTTTGTTTGCTTGCATGCTTTTTTTTCTGACATTTTTGTGCATTTTGTTTCCATGGGGAGATTCTTCCATAGGGAGATTCTCCAGTACAAGGAGAGTTTCATGTTGCTGGAGGAACAGACTCACTTCAGTTTGTTCCTGCACACCAGAACAGTATAAACTTGTATGTAATATGTGTATTCAGCACACATGCATGTAAGAGGGAAAGCCTTCAAATATGGTGACACCCACCCAGATTTAAATATGTTTTTCAAAGTCCTAAAGTGTTTTGGATTCATGTACCTTTCAATCTTTGCTTGAAATGGTTTTGTTGAACATTGTACATTTAATAAAATAGCTTTCCATTCATCTCATACTGCTGAGGGTGAAATGCTTGAAGAGTTTGTGTGTACATCTATGTAATGCCACATATAATTTTCAAAATTTTCTTTTCATAATGAACTGCAGTAAATTTGATACAAAGATATATGCGCAAGTTTTGCTTCCTCTTTTCCAGTCTTGAATTAGGATCAGAATGTAACAGAAAGCAGGTTTTAAGATTGTACTCTTGAGCAGATCATTTGTTTTTCTTACATGTATGTTTCTGTTGCAGGGTCCCTCAGGACTGGGTGGAGGGATGGCAATGAGTGTGGGTGGTGGGGTTAGTGCTGCAAGTCTGGCATCAGGAGCTTCCAGTGGCACCACCTCACAGGAGTACACTGTACGGGTACCCAGGTAAGGACAAAGAGTTGCTCTAGTCATTGTTCGGTTGGAGTAGGCTTGTATGCATGCAGATGTGCAAAAGATAGTTGTTTGCATTTGTTCATTACCCCACTTTTTAACACGAAAAACATATTGGCTATTCACTTACTGTGTGTTCTATTTTGAAGTTGTTTATTTTACATCTTTTATTTGATTGTCTTTTAATATTT
Source organism: Conus betulinus (assembly GCA_016801955.1). Taxonomy (NCBI): domain Eukaryota; kingdom Metazoa; phylum Mollusca; class Gastropoda; order Neogastropoda; family Conidae; genus Conus; species Conus betulinus. Next base: position 43,437 of record JADBJO010001649.1, read on the forward strand.
GTTATTTGGTACATGAAAAAATCTTGCTTTGTAGGTATATTTGTAGTTGTGTATGTATTTGATAATCTGTCATTGTTTGGGGTTTGCTGTGGTATATGTTTTTATTTTCTTCAAGATGTAGAATATGGAATGTATTGAAAATGCATTGCTTTTATCAAGTGACTGTGCAGCAGAGCAATGTTTCCTGTAGTGATTGGCCTGACAATGACCTGATATAAATCGGTCCTTGTGGAATGCCACTGTAGGGCTGCAGCAAGACAGTGCTGGGTGTGAATGTGTATTCTCTAAGGTTAAAGGAAGTGAGAATGAGCCACATTGGAGTAACTGAGTATCACTGAGAGAGTGTGAAAGATGAAACACGGGGGTCGGGGGGGGGGGGGGGGGGGGGGGGGATTTGTGTGTGCTTTTGGATTGTGAACACAAAAGAGGATCCACTTATCGATTTGATGCTGTTGTACAATATGAAGGTCTATATCAGTCACACACACCAAATATAAATGCTGTATTACAGTGTATGGATTTTCTGTTTTGATCAGTTGTAGATTGAGTGTAAAGAACACAACCACAGTATTTGCCTTTTAATTCCTTATCTTACTGCTCTTAGTATCATGTGTATGTTTATGATAGATTTTTTGTTTGTTTTTGTTTTTACCTGATTTTAAGGGGGGGAAAAAGAAGATACGTGTAATTTTGTTTTTGCTAAATTTGATTACCATGAAAGTTTCTTAATTGGGAAAAGTCTAAACTACTGAAGGGAAATTGCTAATCAATATTTCCAGTGATAATTATTTCCTAAAAAATTAGGGGTAGACTTGGTACGAAAAACTCAATTCCAAATTTTCAGGGGTCAAAAAAATTATATAGGGGGGCACCATGAAAAACTGCTAGCAGAAAATGTAGTGAAAAACACACACACACACACACACACACACACACACACACACACACGAGCTGGTTCACACACATAAATGCACAGAGAAAGAGAGAGAAATACATTAGAAAAGAGGAGGTGTTTATAATAGAGATAGAAATACATCAGAAAAGAGGTGTTTACAATAAAGTTAATATACATTCTAGAGAATGCTAAATATTATCTATTCATACTCCTGTTCCTATGTTTTTAAAGTGTTATCAAGTAACATGAGTAAATGTGAGCAGTACACTATCAGGATTTTAACATTGAAACTTGATTTGTGGGATGTTCTCTTTGATTATCATCACAGAATTTCCACTACGCGAGCCATTTCCTTCTATGTTGAAATATCTTACTGTATGCCAAATTCCAATCGCCATGCAATGATCATAGAAGCCGAATGGAACCTACGACGAGGAAACTGTAGACTGGCCACTCTTGCTCTGTGAGCAACACATTCGTACGTCCAGAACGGAGCCATTTTAATCATCCGATGTTGCATAGATCGTTCGATTTTTGTTCCATTTGCTGGATTGTCACCCACAAGCCACAGCTGAACTGTCAGATTTTTTATTCTGAAAAGCAGAAATACAGTTTTCCATGCTTTTCCCACTTAGCTGAATCATGTGATCTTGTGGTCCAATCAAAGACTGGATAGGCCTAGTCTATTTTGATGACTATTGTTGGTTTTCAGTAGAGAAGAGTTCTCAAGTGGAAGTGTTCATTGATTCAGAACAGTCTAAAACGTTTGAGGAAATTTACGTTTTTAACTTCGATCGTGGCGGATAAGACGAAAGCCCTTTTGCGTGATGCGCTGCTCAGAGTTGTAATGTGTACAGGAGAAACTTAGTGCGTCACGGTAAATTTTGGTCTGTTTTTGTGACACACTGGCCTGATTTTCAGTACGTCAGATGGGACATTTATGTGTCAGAGACGCACATCTGTATGTAAGAATTATCACTGTCATTTATACAGGCATTTGGACTCTTGATATAGGCTATATCATGTGCTTGCTTGAATCATTTATTATATATAGGGTAGAAATTATTACATCTTTTCATCAGCAGAATGATGATCTGTTATTTCATGACATACTACTGTAATCCAGGCCTTGGCACACAACCACAGGTTGGGGAGACTGGTGAGCTGTTTGTCAGTGTGGTACCAGAGTGACTCCTCACAGAGTGAAGGACACACAAGGAAGCGGCTGCATAACGCCATGTCTCAATTCAGTAGATGTCCAGCATTGCTCATTTAATTTATTGATGCATTTTATCTGTTCTGTGTGCAGATCGGCTTAATCTGTTAAGTAGATCTGAGAAACAAAAGCGTTGTGTTTCCTGTTTTTTCCACCCACTATCCTAACTTTTGTGTGTGTTCATGTGTGTGAAAGAATGTGGGGGGAAGAATGCATCTCACATGGGCACACTTCACTTGCCCAAGAAGAGAGCTGCTGACCACCCTAAATTGTGCTTTTTTCAGAAGCACTGTCATCTTGATTATTGCTTATTGGTTAAAAAATTGTTATTTATTTAATGATAAAGTTTTCTGTTTTGCTTGATAATATCGTGACTTTACTCACTGGTAATGTTTTCTGTTTTGCTTGATAATATGGTGACTTTACTCACTGGACGTTTGTTTGACAGGGACCGAAAGAAAAAGCTGTCCTTGATGAAGTTTTCAACAGGAGTTGGAGTGGATTTTGCAAAACTGGGCAATGTAAGTTGGTGTGTGCTTTCTGTTTGTTACAGTACAAGATGAAGGTCTATTTCTAAGCATACATTAAGATATCAAGTTGTTACTTAAGACAAGAAATGAATACAATTGTTAATTTTTTTTTTTTTAACAGGATAATGTGTGTGTGCAGGAACACTAATTTTTGTTGTTGTAATGGTTGGTGCCATAACTGCTGAATTTTAATACTTGAGAAACAGCAGATTTTCAGTTGATAATTTAAATAAGATGGTATTTTCATTTTTTGTTTGATTTCTTATCCAAGTTTTCAGTGCAGTCTGTTCTCACTCTTCAGCATTTGAAGTTTGCATAGATGAAGTATTCCATTTCGGCCTGATTGATTGAATTTGCTAGCATGACTTGAGAAAAGCTGCATTTGATAATGATAAGAATTGCTGCTGATGAAAAGGATGCAAACGTGAAACATTTGGCAAGTAGCGCGCAGCAGAGCTGTCAAGTGTGCTTTGGGCCTAGCGTGCTATGAGTTTGTTGACAATGCTATGCTTTTACCCTTCATTATGGAATGCCACTCATACACACTCACCTGTGCACACATGCACACGCAAACCCCTCTCAGAAAACAACTGCTTTATGGACTCAGGGTTGCTTAAATGGAATTGGGACAACATAGATCTTCAAACTGTACATTTATTTCTTTAAAAAAAAAAGACCAAGCTCAGTAAGGAGAGAAGGAAAAAGCAGATGAAAGATTGCTAAAGATGACCGCAGTTTTATTGCCTTATTTACTGGTTTCACCGTAATTTTTTTTAAGGTCAAATCAAAGCCACACAATAACTAGCAAGATTTCTGCCTACTTGGGAGACCAATTTTGTCGCTTGTGAAACGAAATGTAAATGAAACTGAAAATGCTGTAGAGTCTGAGAGTCTGAGTTGTCAGACATTGAGGATGCCACAGAGACACTTTTCAAGAATTACCCAGGAAAAATGAATCCCATCTACAGCTACAGGAGGCATGTCAGTGCTGCCACAGCTGTTCAAAGCAAGCCACTTAGTTTTGAGAGGCAGGGGAGTTTACAGCTCACCCGCAGCTGCAGAGACCAAGCCGTGAATGCAGGTCAGGGAAAGGGTGTTTTCTGCAGCAGACTGCTCCCCACCAGCCAGCTAACCGCGCTGTACTCGGCAAACTGAATGTCATCTGTGTAAAGCCAGTCTGGCAGCAATGTGTTCAGCATTGCTGAGCGGCCATTACAAGTGGGGCTGTTAGTTTGATAATGAGTGGTTGTCATGAAAATGTAATATATCTGTGCTCTTGAGATGACTGAATAGGCAAATTCCTGACAATTTTTTTAATACCAAACTCGACTAGGTTTATTTTCCTGTAGACACGGCATGAAAGCTTGTACACAAGTGGTCAGGCGATATTCAGACAATGACAGCACACACACACAATTGTGCAAAAATAACCCCATCACTTTCAGGGTATTTAATTTTCCCTAGTTAACTAGTACACCAGTTTGATACATGCCTCTGCTTGGACTACAACAACAAAAATGTTGGGATCAGAAATGTGTAAGCCTTGTTTGTTCGGCCCTTTCACTAAGTGTCTTGCTTGGGATGGAAAAATGAAGCTGTTGGGCCAGCTGCGCTTCAATTTGTAATGTTACACTTAAGATGTCATAGTGCGACACTCTGTGCTCTGGAAGCGTTGGCAGCTCTGAAGATGATATTTCAAGGTGGCCTCTCTGTTCCCTTTGAAGTCACTGGATCATCAAAACTACCCATGAAGAGTGGCTGTATTGTGGCTCCTTTTCTCATATTAGTTGCATCTGCCAAGACTATAGGTTCATGAATTAGCTCTAGTTTTCAGTGAAATTAATTCAGTGGTATGACTGTTCAATGGAGTGTAGCTTTTAGTAAATGCATAGTACTTCAAAACATCTTCACTTTTAGAGAGATAGTAAAAACGTATATAGAAAATATGAGAATGCATACCTAAAGTGGCTGCAGAATGCACCAAGACACCTTCTTCACTTTAAAATATATAGTCAAAAGGTTATATGAAAATGTGTAGCTTTAGTTTGTCACAAGATTATGGAAAAGTGATGTGATATGATTTTCATTTGGAAGCTGTATTTTCATTTGAGATTTTGTTTGTTCTGTGTACTTTGTTATCTTGCTCTTGGAAGGCAGTTTTATCTCATGTTGAAGTACATGCCAGTTGTAAAAGAAACTTGTACAATGATTTTTTTTCTTTCTTCCATACCACCACTACTCAAAAAAAAAAAAAAAAAAAAAAAAAAAAAAAAAAAAAAACCCCAAACAGAAGGACATCCAGACACAGAGCTTGACTGATGGAAGTGGTTGATTTTTGTGTGTCCTGTAATAAAAAAGGATATTAGAAGAAGGAAGGAATTACCCAGTCTGAACAGTCAAAAGAATTCTGACTGACCCAATGAATGTTGTGATACATTTTACTGTGAATTATGCACAGTCTCAGCCTGCCTATGACCGAGTATCAAATGCATCTTGAATATGAAAGTGAACCGTCATCTTACCAGCAGTTTGTGTCCACAGGTGCCTGCCAAAATTGAACGTGAGAACAACTTGAAGGAGTATAAAACGGCCAACGACCTGGACACGATGCCCAAGTTTGGGGCTGGCAGCGAGTTTGGTCGTGACCAGAAGGAGGAGGCTCGCAGGAAGAAGTATGGAATCATTTTGAAGCAGTACAACCCAGAGGAACAGCCATGGCACCTCAAGGTCGGCAGTGGCAAACAGGCCAAAAAGTGAGACAATGTGTTTATAGCAGGCATGTAAAAGATGGGCGGAGTTGAGTAACTTATACTTTGTATCTTTTTTTCATGAGACTGAGAGGGCTTGATGTTGTTGATATTCATTACTGTTGGATATTTGTGTGAGCTGAAGACTTGTTCAAGATCAGATTGAAATTTTTTAGATTGTGTCCTTTACTGTCAAGTGAAAATTGTAAGACTGTGTTGTTTACTGTGGAAAAAAAGATTTATGATTGACTGTTGATAATACTGTGCCCCAGTTTGTAATGTGTTATGACGCAGTGTTGATCTGAGACTGTCCAAATCAGTGCGTTGTGTTATATTAAACAATTTCAGTATGTAACAGAAATGCAGAATTCTTTGAAGTGGTGTTACTGTTGGGCTAAAACAATGATACTTGGGTAAATCTACTTTAGTAGGTGTGTATATATAAGTGAGAGAGAGAAGAGAGAGAGAGAGAGAATGTGTGTGTGTGTGTGTGTGTGTGTGTGTGTGTGTGTGTGTGTGTGTGTGTGTGTGTCTGATTGGCAGGGAAGGTCACAAATATTGTTCTGTTTAAACAGCAGTGAATGAGATCAGTGGATGAGTACTTCATGAGGAGTGATATCAAACTCTGCTGGCTGAGCAGTTGAAGATGGATGTATAAGGGTAGAATGTTTTGTAAGGTCTTCCTGCCCATTGCCCAGCCAGCTAACCTTGTGATTTTCTATGGATGCTTTTGGAGCAAAGTAGCTGTTACTGTTGGTGCATGGTTTGTCAGTCGTAAAGGAAAACAAACTTATGATAGAAAAAAAAAAGAAAAGGAAAGAAGAAAGGCACAAATGAACTGTGAAAATTGAAAAACAATTCATTTAAGAGATATTCTTAGTTTAGATGTTTGAAGTCACTGTAGGGGAATCAGAAAAGAACAGGTTTTAATAAGGTAGGAAAATTCCACTTCTGCTCCCATCTCCCCACCCTAACTCTCCCAATTCATGAATGTGAATGTGGTTTTAATCTTCTCCACTTAGGTGTGACATAGTAGAGATTATCAGAAAACACATATTGATTAGTGTGTCTATCTTTCGATGGTCAGTTCTTTTGTTTTGTTTTAAAACAACAAAACACTACAAAACAACCTAAGCTGACCTCAGTGAAAAGTGTCATAATTAGTTGAAGTAGTAATTTAATGAGTATTTGTGCATGCACTTATTTATGAGTACTGGCAAGATCACAAGTAAGTAGCTTCACCCTGATCTGATCTCCAGTTCAGAAACATGCAAATAAATATGAACGTGTGCTGACACATACTGGTGCCTTCATGTCAAGTCTTTGGTTATTTTCAACTTCCACAGGACAGTTAGCATCAAAGTGAGGTGATGGCAGATGGAAATTGAAACAAACTTCACAAGGAATTGAAAGCACATACATCAGGGGCAAACAAATTACAAAACAAAACACTATGCATTTCAACCTCTTAGATCTTCAGGACAATGAAAACAAAGAACAAGCAATCATTTATCATGATATAATCTAAAATTTGGTGCCTGATGGGGTTGATTGATTGAAAAACACCAAATTGGAGAAGAGGAGTGATTGCTCATTCTTCGTTTTCATTGTCCTGAACGTTGTTTATCTAGCTTGAAGAAGACCTAAAAGGTCAAAAAACATTGTGTTTTGTCTTGTAATTTGTTTGCCTCTGTTATCTGGTGGATTTACTTTCAATTCCTTTTAACATTTCTACAGGACGGGACTTTCAAAGTGTTGTATATAGACCTCGTGCATCAATAGGTGTATTTTCCCATGTATGTTTCCAAGATTGGTGTAACGGAAAACCGTAAGATAAAGTAAACCTGTCTGGTGTGGGCAGATATCGTGGGGTCCGCGCGAGGGAACGATCACAGAGAACACGTCATACTACATCTCTCACCCAGTGTGCTGATGGGGCTTTTGAGGCTTTTCCTGTGGAAGAGTGGTACAACTTCACACCCATGATTCGCTACAAGTACCTCAACTCGGACGAGGCCGAGGAAGAATTCAGCAGGTAAGAACTGTTGGTTAACATGGTAGTGAATGCATCCACATCAGCAAGAACTGTGAGAAGGGATCCTGTCCACCATCTGCAGATTGCCTTGTAGTTTGTTTTTTTCTTTCATCTGCAGGTATTGTAATATTTCTGGAAAGTTTATCTCCAGATTGATCAGATGGGGTTTTAAGTGACAGAAGCCGGTGCCTTCTCCACATAACGACCATAGCAAAAAGACTTTCTTAAGGGAAGGTCAAGGTATATGCATGAGCCTCCTTCACAAAATACAGCCAGGACACGCACAGCAAAATCTACCAGATCAGCATTAAGACATAAAACAGCGGGCTGGCAGCTTCGTCTGGTGACCCAAATAATCCTTGTGAGAAGACCCCGGACCCTCGAAAAAGCAGAACACCAGCTGATTGTATCATCCAAACTAAGGAGAGAGACACTCAAGAGATTTGTTGCCCCTAGAGTCATCCACATGCCACTGTATGTCAGGGGAAAGAGATGTGCATCAGACCAGTGCAGGCTGACGGCCCAATCCCCTGGAACAATAACCTATCAGTGACCTTGCTTCCAATTCCTTGGAGTCAAGGAAAAGAATGCTTAGAAATTTGATGGACATATAAGAGTGACCTCCCTAAAGGCATCTTCCTGGAGCAAAGAGACATAACAGAAAGAACTGCCACCTTGGATGAGTCACTGTGTAAGGAACTGATCTAAATGGTGACTGTCGAAAGGACATTTTGGAGGTCTCCAAAACACAGGTGGCTACCTAAGTGTCAGACGAGATCTGACTGAAAGATAGGTGGAGCAGAAGACACAAGGGGAAATAGAAATCAGTTCCACACAACTCCTGGAGAAAGCTGGAAGGGGAATTCCTGAACAGCGAAAAGGCACTGGACAGAAATCAAAGGGGGCTAAATCTCCATACTCCTTCCTCAGCTTCTCACATCATGACAAATCATCATTCGCACAAACAAAAAGGGAAACGGACGCGAAAAGAGGAAACTACTCAGCAGGAGAGGAAAACTTGCTGTGCATTTATTATGAATGTTCTGTTTTATCCGTCCTAGTAAATTGTATGCATGCATACAGGAAGAGTGTAATGAATTTTGATTATTTTGAGCTTATAATGTTTAGAATGAAAACGTTCTTTTTTTCTGGTATAGATGAGATGTTTTTTGTCTCTTTATGCCAAAAATGTTGGGAATGACAGGAGGGGATGGGGGGAGGTGGGGGGCAGATGACATGACTCGGCAAAACAGTGTTAGTGAGTATGATTTACAGGTGAATGCAGATTGTTGTGAGCATGCAACTATTGACTTAAATGCTGATTTTCATTAGTGATGTTGATTTTGTATGCTTAATGTTATGATAAAGTATCACTGCTCTTGTGGCCATGTGCGTCTTCTTGCTTCTTACAATCTTGGAGGGTTAGGAAAAATTATATCACTTGTTAATTTAATTAATGGCTGAATTAAAGAAATCATAGTTGCCTAGTTGTCCTCTCTTGTGTCTTTCCACCCACACCTCAACACCTACTCCCCATCCTCACCCCATCCGTTTTGATTTTTGTTCGTTTGTTTAAAGATTTCTATTTGTTTGTTCAAATATTTGTCTTATGATTTGATTTTCCTGGTGCATCATGTTTCAGACGAGACAAAACGTTGAACTACTTCAACATCATGTTGAAAAAGCGAGTGAAGAATGAAGACAGGGATGGTGATCTTGATGAAGAGGAGAAAGACAGCCAAAAGCAAAGCTTCCAAATCCAAAAAGAAAAACAAAGACTTTGTGAGTGTGAAGATCTAGACTTCATGGTTGTAATTATTGTGAAAATGTGGATTTAAAAAAAAAAAAAATCCATCCACAAGAGGCCAGAATAGTGCAGTTGGTAGAGCACCTAGTTTTGAGAGGCAGGGGAGTTTACAGCTCGCCCGCAGCTGCAGAGAGACCAAGCCGTGAATGCAGGTCAGGGAAAGGGGTGTTTTCTGCAGGCTGCTCCCCACCAGCCAGCTAACCGCGCTGTACTCGGCAAACTGAATGTCATCTGTGTAAAGCCAGTCTGGCAGCAATGTGTTCAGCATTGCTGAGCGGCCATTACAAGTGGGGCAGTTAGTTTGATAATGAGTGGTTGTCATGAAAAATGTAATATATCTGTGCTCTTGAGATGACTGAATAGGCGAATTCCCGACAATTCTTTTAATACCAAACTCGACTAGGTTTATTTTCCTGTAGATAATGTAGATACGGCATGAAAGCTTGTACACAAGTGGTCAGGAGATATTCAAACAATGACAACACACACACAATTGTGCAAAAATGACGTCATCACTTTCTGGGAAGTTAATTTTCCATAGTTAACTAGTACACAAGTTTGATACATGCTTCTGCTTGGACTACAACAACAAAAATGTTGGATCAGAAATGTGTAAGCCTTGTTTGATTGGCCCTTTCACTAAGTGTCTCAAGTGCTTGGGGCTTCATGTTTAATCGAGGATAGACCTGTAGTATGTGTTCTCTTGATAATAATAATGAGTACGATGATGATAGTAATCCTAATCGCATGCCCTGTGCCAGTAGTCACTGTGAAACACAAGGACTCTACACTGAAGAGAGCTGTTTTTAAAGAAATGGTATGTTGACTGTTTGGTGCCAGCAGTTCTGAAATGCTGGCATTTTGATGTTGACTGTTTGGTGCCAGTAGTTCTGAAATGCTGGCATTTTGATGTTGACTGTTTGGTGCCAGCAGTTCTGAAATGCTGGCATTTTGATGTTGACTGTTTGGTGCCAGCAGTTCTGAAATGCTGGCATTTTTTGATGTTGACTGTTTGGTGCCAGCAGTTCTGAAATGCTGGCATTTTGATGTTGACTGTTTGGTGCCAGCAGTTCTGAAATGCTGGCATTTTCCAGCAGCAGACCATCTTTAACCCATTGACTGTTGGAATGATCAAAGGTTTGTTCAAAATCTTTGGTATTCCAGAAAATAAATCACTAGGAAATATGTAGGACATGTGTATATTCTGAAAGTTGATTTACACACCTGATTGGATGAAAATTTCATTGATTTCGGCAAGAGTTGATAACCAGGATCGAAGGGAGATGATATTAATTTCATTTGATTTTTCTTTATTTGAAAAGAAAAAAACAAACAAAAGTTTTGACAGTTTATACATAACCACATCGAACATTTGCATTAAACCATGGTGGTTGCTCACTACTATCAGTACCTGTTAGTGTTTGTGTGTGTCCCTGAGAGCCAGGCCTTCAGCATCATTTCATCATTGAAAGTATTGGTATCAAACTTTGTGCAAAAATTGTTCATCTTCATGAGGTTGGGGGTGGGGGGGGGGAGGATTGAAAGCGCTTGTCTTACAGAGACAAAAAATTTGGTGCCATTTGCAGGAAATAGGAAAGCTGGAACAGTGGCATGACTGCTGCCACCAACTTTTGGCAGAGATCTGATTTTACAGTGTGGCATCCACACAGTCTTCCCCCTTTTTCACACCCCACCTCCAACCCCACCATTCCTGATCATATGGATAGATCTGAGACTTGCAGTTCAAAGCTCAAACACTCTTAGATTAATTATGCTTTAACCCCTCTAGTATTCGTAACGGCCGCAGACGGGAGTGCTTAGACTGCGTGCTAGATTTCATAACGGGTGTAAACGGGAATAGCGGGCCGCATGTGTCCGGTACTTTTCCATCACGTGCTGACGCCGTGAAAATGCTTGGAGAGCCACTAAAAGTTGTTGGGGATTTCCCACTAGAGCCTAGTAATCTGGCACCACTACTATTTCTGGATGCTGGCACCACTTTCATTCGCAAAAAGAGAGGAGAAACTGCGAGCGAAGAGTTGTGCGTGAGACTGATCAGTTTTCACAATGGCGTCGTCTGCTAACAACAGCGAGTTTGATGATATTCCTGATTATTCTGCGGAGGAGTGGGATCAAATTTTGCAAGAAGTAGAGAATTTGAAAATGGAGAGTTAGGAGAAGAGAGTGATGTTGAAATTGGCACTGATGAAGGAGAGGAAAATGTTGAAAGTGACCCCGAAGACAACGTGCCGCTCGCTGCTCTGCAAAACAACATGGCGACCGGCTGCACATCCTGCCAATGTGGCCGCATTCCAACAGCCGACAGGCCCTGTGCACTCACTGCCGGACACTGCCACCCCTCTTGATTATTTTTTTTGTTTATACCCCTCACATTTTTTCAATCAGTAGCAGTAGAAACCAACAGATACGCTCAACAAAGACAAGCAGCTAAGGGCACACCTGACTCTCTATGGTTTTGACACAACACCTGACGAAATGCGGGCCTATGTCTCTGTACTCATTATGATGGGGATTAGGCGTCTGCCACGTCTATGGTGCTACTGGTCAAGCGATCGCCGCTTCAACGATCCCTGGGTCAGCGAAAGTTATGCCCAAAACACGCTCTTCTTCAAAATCAACCAATACTTCCACCTGCGTGACACATCTAACACACCTGCACGAGGTCATCCGGCTTACAACCCTCTGTACAAGGTGAGAGATTTCATCAACATGATTCTCCCTTTGTTCAGGACCAACTACCATCCAGGTCGTGAAACTCAGCATTGATGAGGCAATGATCGGGTACAAGGATTGGATTTTTTTCAAGCAATACATGCCTGCGAAGCCAACCAAATGGGACATCAAGGTGTGGGAGATGTGTGACGCAAACACAGGGTATTGTGTTGCTTTTGATGTTTACACTGGCCGTGCAAGTCGTAGAGACACCACCATCAGTCTCGGGCACGAAGTAGTTGACATGCTGGCATCACCTTTTTACCATCAGAACAGGCACCTGTATCTTGATCGATTTTTCACCAGTGTCCCCCTGATGACACACCTGTCCCGAAATGGGACGTATGCCTGTGCCACTGTCAACGTCAATCGCAAGGGCTTACCAAGGAGGGTCAAGACTGCCAAGTTGAAAGAGCAGGGAGAATTACTGCAGGTGCAGAAGAGCTCGCTGATGGCCACTGTCTACAAAGACAACCGTCAGATATACCTGCTCAGCACCAACCAGCTGCCAGGTATGACGACAGTAGAGGACAAAGTGACGCCGACAGTCATCGCCAGCTATAACAAATACATGGGTGGCGTTGACAGGTCGGACCAGTACCAGTACCGCGCCTACTACCCTGTCGGTCATCAGAACAAGAAAATGGTGGTGCTACATTTTCCATTCTCTGGTCAACTTGTGTATTGTCCAGGCCTACCTCACCTGGGAGGTGTCACCCCATGATCCAGTGCCCAAGAAGACATATGACCACATGATGTTTCGTGCTGACATCGCCGAACAACTTCGTGCTGGATTCACCTCCAGGAAGCGTAAAGCAGGGCGTAGCAAAGCAGTACCTGACCCCCCCATTTCCAAGGCCAGCATCGACCATCACAGATTAGAAAAAATCAAAGGCAGGGCCAGGGTCTGTCGGCAGTGCATCAAGAGAGCCGTATGACAGCTAAGGGATGACGCGTAGAAACATCATATATGTGTACTTTCTGCCAGGTACCTCTCTGCTTTCATAGGAATGACTGTTTCCGTGACTACCATGCGCAGAATGTGGCTCAACAATAGGGCAGTCCACTAGTCTCTGTGTGTTTTGTGTGTACGTGTATATGTGCTTACCTGTAGTTCATGTTGACAGTGCTTCGATGACACTGGCAGTGACACTGTACTCAATATCCTCGCTGTACAGCTATACATTGTGTAAATACATATGGACATGTATAAAGTGCTTAGAACAGTTACAGAAAAAACAATGAGGAACTGTGCTTGAATTTACTCACAATAACTGTTCAGTAGTGACAGTTGACACTAGTTGTGTGTGACATTCTGTGGATTACCTGTGGGGACTGAACAGGCGGACAGAAGACGGATCATCTCAGGTAGGCCGCAGCTTTCATTTTACAACACTAACATGCATGTGCATGGGATAACTGCATGTTGGTGTGCTGTATTAGAAACGTCACCATTGCATGGACACATTGGGTGACATCTTGGTGACAGTGACACGACCTTTCACCTCGAGACACACAAAATCTTGCTCACAGTACAGAACAAAGCCTTGTGACCGTACATGCAGAATTTCGCAGCTCTAGAGGTTTCTTGGTTGTGGTGAAGCATGAACCATACATACCCATTTTAAGGCTAAATTCACCAAAAAAATCTGAAAACTAGGGGGAATTTGGCCTCAGAGAATCTGAATACAAGAGGGTTAAGCAGTTCTCTTTATTCTGTGAATTTTTTTTTTTTAAAGTTGGTAGTTTTTAGAATGACATATTTCTTCTTGCAATAGAACTGCCGCGTGTCTTTGGGATCAAAAGAAAATGTGATATCGCTTATCCCGTATAGTTACATTACATGTTTCGGGCCATCAGTTTTATAATGGTTAAATCGCTTTTATTCCCATTTGTCCTCAGTAGTTATGTGCAGGAGCATTTACAGCTATTCTGCCAGAAATACAGGAATAATGATTGTAGGAAAACATATAGATTGCTGTAATGTTTATAAAATTACATTTAATTTAGCTTTTATCTGATTGTGATTTTGTTTAAGATTAGTTGGGGATTTTAGAAATGTGCTTGCAGTATTCAGTTTATATCATGGAAGCTTGAATCAAAAAAGAACAGTGGTTATAGCATATGCATAAAAACTGAAATTCCTTGATGTCCATTTCAGGTGCTCACAGATATGGATGATTGGGCTGACATTTCTGATGATGATGACGATGGGGGAAGATGGTGATGACGATGATGGAGAGAAAAGTAAAGAAGGTATTTAGGGTGTACATTGTTGTTGAGTTTTTCATCGTGTTAAAAACCCTTGTAACTCCTCAAATTCCCATTTGTTTTAAGAAGAAAATTGTTGTTTTTTCATTGCTTTAACCCTTGGAATGTCGCACCTGTTTCATGCTCGGGTGTAACCATTTGCCAAGGGGTTGCTGGTCATGGAGGGAATTATTTTTAAAAAAAATTCTAGCATCCCAACTGCTGAAAGAAAAGTACATATAAGGCAATTATGACATTTCACATGAATTTAATTTTTTTGCTGGCAATGTATCTGGAATGAAATTGTTATGAACTAAAAAGACATGCTTGTACTTACCATATGTTTCCCTAAGAGTATGAAGATTACTCCAAACTTTTGATGCTGATCAGGTAACTGGTCACACTTTCACACAGGTTTTGGTTCCCTTTGACACAGAATCTGATCTTCACACAGTGTTTTCTTGGTCTCCTTTTTTAAAGTTCTGGGTGTAAACATGCCACACTAGAAATACACACACACACACTGAATACATACAAAACCAGGCAGCTGTCACTATCTAATAGTGTTTGTGTGTGCGTGTGTAGTACACCTGGAAACAAGTTGTAAATAGAGCTGGCTTTGAGGGACACTGTCCACACAGGTAGCTGCTCTCATTTCTTTTGCCCTGCTTGGAACACACTTTGCACGTCCTGCCTGAGGACTGCTTTCCTACAGCCTCTGAGATGCTGACAGGGTGGCACACTGCTAGGACCTGCTCTCAGCATAATGATTAGTTTCAGTTATGAAGTGACCAGTCACAGTTTGTCTGTCTAGAAAAAACCTTTCCCCTTCAACTGGTGTCCTGAGGCCAGGTTCTGTGAAGGTTGGTATGTCTGGCTGGGTCATGCTTGGTTGCGCAAAGGGATTATCCAGCACCACACCTCTCTGCCGTCCCAGCTTAACTCCTCTTCCTAGGCCCCTTCTCTGCTCACACCTGTTGAGATAATTATTGTAAGATATATGCCTTTTTTCACACACACACACACACGCACACACACACACATTTTTACAAAAACACACACACACACACACACACTCACACATTGTTCACACACACACACACACACACTGTTACACACACACACACACACACATACATTGTTCAAACACACAATCATGCACTCACTCAGACACACACAGGCACACAAGCGAATACACTGTTCACTTACTTACTCACTTAGGCACACACACATGCGCACACACACACACACACACACACACACACACACCGCTTCTTTCCCCACTCTCATTCCCAACTTTCCCCACCATGTTCTGTCCTGATCGTCAGGGTTGGTTGATATGCATCAAACTGTAATGCATGTCTGTGTTCCCAGATGGAGAGAAGGAAAAGAAGAAAGAAAGGGAAGGCTAATAGCAACCCAAAAAGAAGGTGAAGAACGCCAAACAGAACTCGGATGATGAAGCCATTGAGGAGAGCGATGAAGGAGACTTTGATGACAGGGAGGTGGACTATATATCAGACAGCAGCAGGTAAGGGAAGCACATCTAAAAAGACAGTTGGAAGGATAGACAGGAAGAAAGAAAAAAAAAAAAAAAAGAAAAAAGAAGGGATGTTGACATGGAATTACTGGAGAGTCAGTATTGACATGGAGCCCTTGGATAGTTGATGTTGACATGGAAATGTTGGGAGTATCGGTGTTGATATATTGGTGAGGGATAGTTGGTGTGGATATCAAATAGGTAGCTGTTGATGTTAGCCTAATGGATAGTTTGTTTTAGTGTCAAGCTGATGGATAGTTGGTGATACATCAAGCTGACCGAGAGTTGGTGTTGACATAAAACCAATGGATAGTTGATGTTGATGTCAGACTGGTGGGTATTGGTGTTAGCATGACCTGGATGACATGGTGTTGACATGGAGCTGGTGGATAGTTGGTGCTGACATAAAGCCAGTGGATAGTTGATGTTGTCAGACTGGTGGGTAATTGGTGCTAGCATGACATGGATGACATGGTGTTGACATGGAGCTGGTGGATAGTTGGTGCTGACCTGGATCTGGTGGATAGTTTGGTGTTGACATGGAGCTGGTGGCTAGTTGATGTTGATGTCAGACTGGTGGGTAATTGGTGTTAGTGTTAGCATGACCTGGAGCTGGTGAATAGTTGGTGTTGACATGAAACTGGTGGATAGTTAGGAGTTTACATGAAGCTGGTGGGAGTTAGGAGTTCACGTGGAGCTCAGACTAGTTGATTTTGAGATGGAGCTCATGGATAGTTGGTACTCATATGACGTGCACTGATAGCTAGTGTTGAGATAAAGATCATGGATAGCTGATGTTGACATGGAACTCATCGATAGTTGTTCACGTGGAGCTGAAGGATTGCTTTTTGACGTGGAGCTGGTGGTGTACTGCTGTTTATATGCGTTGATAGATGGTAAGCATTGACATAGAGTTCATAGACAGTATGTGTTTACGTGGAGCTCATGGATAGGCTGTGTTGATTGGAGCTCAGGATAGTTGCTCACATGGTGCTCAGGATAGGTGCCGTTGACATGGAGCTAATGGATATGTTGATATGAAGCTGATAGTTGCTGTTGACATGGAGCTTGTGAATAGTTGCTGTTTACAGTGAGCTCATTGGTAGTTGGTTTTCAGGTGGAACCTGTAGAGCTGGTGTTCACATCAAGCTTGTGCATAGTTGATCGTTGGAGCTTGTGGACAGTTGATCACTTGGAGCTTGTGGATAGTTGATCACTTGGAGCTTGTGGATAGTTGATCACTTGGAGCTTGTGGATAGTTGATGATTGGAGCTTGTGGATAGTTGATCATTGGAGCTTGTGGATAGTTCATTGGATGTTGGAGCTTGTGGATAGTTGATCGTTGGAGCTTGTGGATAGTTGATCGTTGGAGCTTGTGGATAGTTGATCGTTGGAGCTTGTGGATAGTTGATCGTTGGAGCTTGTGGATAGTTGATCGTTGGAGCTTGTGGATAGTTGATCACTTGGAGCTTGTGGATAGTTGATGATCTTGGAGCTTGTGGATAGATGATTGGAGCTTTGGATAGTTGATCACTTGGAGCTTGTGGAGTTGATGATTGGAGCTTGTGGATAGTTGATCACTTGGAGCTTGTGGATAGTTGATGATTGGAGCTTGTGGATAGTTGATCGTTTTGAGCTTGTGGATAGTTGATCACTTGGAGCTTGTGGATAGTTGGTTGCTAGGAACTTGTGGATAGTTGGTCGCTAGGAGGTTGTGGACAGTTGGTCGCTAGGAACTTGTGGACAGTTGATCACTTGGAGCATGTGGACAGTTGATCACTTGGAGCATGTGGACAGTTGATCACTTGGAGCATGTGGACAGTTGATCACTTGGAGCATGTGGACAGTTTGATCACTTGGAGCATGTGGACAGTTGGTCGCTAGGAGCTTGTGGATAGTTGGTCACTTGGAGCTTGTGGATAGTTATTGTGCACAAGGAGTTTTTGTGGATGTTTGTTGGTTACAGTGAGTAACACTAGCACTTTGTGTTGACATGGAGCTCATGGATGAATCTGGAATAAATGTGGTTAAGGACTAGCTTTCATCTTTATCTGTCTTTGCTGACATCGTCTTGTTTCTCCTACGCAAGTTTTATCATATAGTGTCAGCATGAAAAAGTGCAGAGGTTTTTATTTTTTCAAACCTGAAATTGTCTGCCGGAATTTGTTGCTTTACTTTTTTCCCCCAAGGCGGAGCATAGTCAGCTTTGCCTTTTTTTTTTTTTTTTTTCAACTGTGTGTGTGTGTGTGTGTGTGTGTGTGTGTGTGTGTGTGTGTGTGTGTGTGTGTGTGTTTGTGTGTGTGTGTGTGTGTGTGTGTGTGTGTGTGTGTGTGTGTGTTTTGTGCGTGTGTGTTTGTGTGTGTGTGTGTGTGCATGTGTGTGTGTGTGTGTGTGTGTATTTCCATTTGTCCATGTATACATGTACATGTTTGTATGTGTACTTGTTATCTTTGCACAGTAGTGGCATGTCAGAGCCAGAAGAGAGGAGAGAAAAAATACGAAGAGAAGGGGGTGGCTGACGAGGGGGTGGACTCCGCAACATTCTCAACTCTGATGAAGAGGAAGAAGAGGAGGAAGAGACCAAGGAAGAGGAGGAGATCGAGGAGGAAGAGAAAAAGGATGATGAGAAACCACCCAAAGAGAAGAGTGAGTCTTTGGTTCTTCAACAAGAGCTGGTTTGTTGTGTTCAACGTTTTGTGATCAGGATATTAGTGCACAAATGGGATATTAGTAAAGTTGTTAACTTGAACCCTCACATTACTAAGACAGTAGTAGAGCCCTAAATCTCATCACTCCCCGCTTGCCCCTTATGCCTTTCCTTTGTGATACACATTTGTGGACTTTTTAATGTGACAGGTTTGAAGCGTTCTGTTTTTGATTTGTTGAAAAGGACTCGGTAGCTGTAAAGTGAATGAAGGAGAGTTATCAGTAAAATTAATAATTTCTCTTACCTGATTAGATAATCTAGTTATCTGATTAGAATTGCTTTTTCAAAGCATAAGACCAGAAACAGAAAATGTATGTGAATTTGAAAACAAAAAATCACAATGAAAAAACAACATGAGGATGCTTATGTGATTTGAGTGAGGGTGTGGACAGTTGGGACAAGATCACAAGAACAAGGTTTATGTTCCATGCTAACATTTCAGGTGCACGCTCATAATAGAATTTGTTGACCTGTCGACAACTACACATTTTCTGTTGTATCTCTAAAAACTTCCTGCTGTGAGACAGTGGATGCTATCACATTTCTGTGGATAATCCACAATAGACTGATTCAGTTTATCAGTGAAATTTCAAAATGGATATTTAACTTAGCTTTGCCAGTATCCAGATGCGGCAGTGTATGGGGAGGCTGAAAATTTGTGGCATGGGAGCCATGAAATTTTGTGCCATGGGAGCCCATGAAATTCGTGGCATGGGAGTCAGTGAAACTTGTGGCATGGGAGCCCATGAAATACGTGGCATGGGAGTCACTGAAACTTGTGGCATGGGAGTCAATGAAACTTGTGGCATGGGAGTCAGTGAAACTTGTGGCATGGGAGTCAGTGAAACTTGTGGCGTGGGAGTCACTGAAACTTGTGGCATGGGAGTCAATGAAACTTGTGGCATGGGAGTCAATGAAACTTGTGGCATGGGAGTCAATGAAACTTGTGGCATGGGAGTCAGTGAAACTTGTGCCATGGGAGCCCATGAAATTCGTGGCATGGGAGTCAGTGAAACTTGTGCCATGGGAGCCCATGAAATTCGTGGCATGGGAGTCAGTGAAACTTGTGCATGGGAGTCAATGAAACTTGTGACATGGGAGTCGGTGAAACTTGTGGCGTGGGAGTCAATGAAACTTGTGGCATGGGAGTCACTGAAACTTGTGACATGGGAGTCGGTGAAACTTGTGACATGGGAGTCGGTGAAACTTGTGACATGGGAGTCGGTGAAACTTGTGACATGGGAGTCGGTGAAACTTGTGGCGTGGGAGTCAATGAAACTTGTGGCATGGGAGTCACTGAAACTTGTGACATGGGAGTCGGTGAAACTTGTGACATGGGAGTCGGTGAAATTTGTGACATGGGAGTCGGTGAAACTTGTGGCATGGGAGTCAGTGAAACTTGTGGCATGGGGGTCAGTGAAAGTTGTGGCATGGGAGTCATGTCATCTAGACGCTAGAAGTCATAGAAGATAAAACAGCAAAAAAAAACCCAACCCAAACGAAAAGAAGAAGACAAAAAAAAAAAAGACCCTCTCCGTAGACAGAATAATGATTATCTTCTACCTGCTTGTACTGCAGCATGGTGAATGAAGTGCATGGATTTAGCCATGATTTTGACGCAATGGTTAGAAGCCAGTGAAGACTGCGAGTGGTGATTCAGAATGAAACTACCAGAGAAATGCTAGGACTGTAGGGAGAAGAGCATTGCAAGTATTACGAGTTGAAATAAGTGACTCACTGGCTCAACATTCTCCGAGTATGATGAGTGCCATGTAATGGCAAGTGCAAGCTGTCTGAAATGAACTAATTTTGGAACATGAAACTGTTGTGCAAATGGAGTAGTAGGGCCGTTGGTAACTCTTTTTTCTTTTCTTTTTTTGTTTTTAATCAACGTTGCACAGTTTTTGTGTATTGAGAACAGATTTTGTTTACTCCTTACGGTGAATATAGAATCTCTTATGCACGCATAAACACAAGGAACTGTACATTGTATTCAGAAGAAAGAAAAAGCACTGCTCAAAAAAAAGGTGCGATACTTTGGAAGTCCAGATTTTTGGTTTGGAATTCTAGAAATTATTTAGTAGATGACCACATCTTCGATCATATAGGCAGTCTCTGTGTTGAAATGCATAGATCTAACCTCATGAAAATATCTTCTTTTTTTTTTTTTCCCAGTAGTCATGCTGCTAACAGTGTTTCCATTGAATTACATAAGGTATTGATAGATTGAAATGTTGTGTGTGTGCATGGCGACAGAGAAATACATGGAGATTTGTGTGTGTGTTCAGGAGGCAGCGAGAGCAGCAGCTCCAGCTCTGACAGCGACTCGGACATCGACAAGGATGACAAGTTCACCTCGGCTCTCCTCATGCAGGTCTGGTTTCAGTTTGGTGTGGAGTGGCTTTACTGCTCCCACAGATTTCCTCTGTGAAATGCATGGTTTGCAGTGTAGTCACCCTCTGCCAGTGGGAGGCCACTGCTGCAGTGCAAGTCTTTTTCTCATTATTTTATTCTTTTTTTTTTTTTGCTTGTTTTGTTTGCCAGAATGACTGTTGTTGCTTGATGTGCTTGCATTTATCAGCGGTGTTTTGTTTGTTTTTGCACATGAATATGCAAAGATTTGTGTGCTGTCAAGCACACGTTACGGTGTCACAAAGACATTCAGGTGAATGTTTGGACTATGGCAGCCAGTCTGTACAGCAGGACTTTTTCATCCTATCCGACTACCCCTTCTCTGGGAAGCCATTACTGGCCATGACCTCGTCACCCTGAACTTCTGAACTTTTTTTTGTTCCATTTCACACCTCCCTGAAATCTGATGGTTACAGCATGGTTTTTCACTTGGGTTCTCATTCCTGTTGGCATTCAAGGTAGTGAGGGGGCTGGTTATATTGCCAAGAAAGCCAAAAAGAAAGAATACATAGGTCTGTGAGCCAAAGGTCATGGCTGCATTGAAGATCTCTGGAAAGAGGAATGAAACACACAGAACAGATGATAAACATGTTCAGATGTGTCCAGACTTTTAATTTTAGAGTTTTTCTACATGGGCTGGAATAGCTCAGTTAGTAGAGTGCCAGACTCGTGATCCTGGGGTTGCGGGTTCGAATTTCGGTACAGGGGATTTTTCCCTCGGAGTTAACATTGGTTCTGACTCCACTCCCCATACAGTCCTTTGAATGAGACTATAAACCGAGGTTCCGTGTGAACGCACACACACAACATCTTGCACACACGTAAAATCCCATCACCAACTTCCAGAAGAGAAAGCCAGTTTGGCCGTTGGTATGGATGACACGTTACACATAGCATGCACCTTCCCCGAAGACGGAGTATGGCTGCCTTAATGGCGGGATAAAAGACGGTCATACACACAAAACTCCACTGCCTGTCTGTACAGGCAGTGTCTCCAGGAATATCAGCCTGCATACGCAGAAAGAAAGAAAGAAAGAGAGTTTTCTGCTAACTACTACTGGTGGCTTCAGACAAAAACAGTTTTATGCTGGTTACACATACACCCATCTAATATATGGGTGGTCATTGTAATATGAAATGAAAAAAATGGCAGCTTGCAACTTCTGGATGTTTGCATCCTGTGACTCTTCGACTGTTGTGAATGTAACTTCCTGTTTGCTTTTACTTGACATTTGAGCACTTAAAATGCATGCACACGCACGCACCCGCTCAGAGGGAAGGTATTGCACTCTGTGATGGAATGGTTTGGTTCTGTATTTTACAGAAAGAGAGGATGGAGAAGAAGAAGGCAGCGGAGAAGATCGATGGCAAAGGGGCAGCGGCTGCTGCTTCTGCAGATGTCACAGACTCCAAACGTAAGACATTTGTTTTGTTTAGCATGTTGCAAACTGTTTAACTGATGGCTGGTTATGGATTTCTACTCTCTTGTAAAATCAAATTCACCAATAAACAGTAAACAAGTGGGGTAGTTTTTGCTCCCATAAGGAAACCGAACACAGAGTAACTTTTATTCAAGACTGGCACAGCCTTTAAAACTTGAATAAAGTCAGACAAATACAAAGACGAACAATCTAATAGTGGGATGATGAGGGGGGGGGGAGGGGGGGGGGGACAAGCGCAGGCCAACAACTTAATTGTCTTCATAGTAATAACTTGGCAAAACTTTGGACTTAAGGAAGGTGGAGGGGGGTGGGAGGTTGAAGATGGAGAAACTGTGAACAAGAATTTAACCCTCTTCAGTATGCACTTATCTGAGCTTAGTTAAGCCGAAAACCATCAGCAAGGTAAGTAACTCCGTAATTTGATCATGGTTACCCAATTGAAAAATTAATTTAAAAGAGAGGAAAGGAAATAACGAAATGAAAATAATTTTTAAAATTCCAACATATATGTTGCTATATTGTAAGTTTGAAGAATGTCACATGAGCCATTTACTTGGGGGAAAAAGAAATCTTCAGAACTTTCTTCCGAATTGTTGTTCATCATACCTGGAACCTCATCCCAGTCGAAATCTAGGTCACTCTAAGCTTCATTACCCAGCACTTTCACTAAGTCTTATGCCGTAAATCCTACAAATTACAGTATCTCAATCACTAAATCTCATTATAGAACGGCATAAACCAAGGTTAGCCATGGTGAAAAACAGCGTTTCGACCTCAAAACTTAAAAAATTCGTAACTCGAGAACCACGGCACGTATTGACGCGTTTTTTTTTTTGCAAACGAAGTAAATGGCTACAGGAAGAAGGAAGTCACGTCTCTCGAGACTTCCTTTTCTACGAGAAACATGGCGGCGCCCATTGTTGCCACGTGTTTTACCAGGCACTGGCGGGCGCTCAGCCTTTTGGCTGTGTGATTTCCGGTCGGGCACTAGTGGGCGCCCGCTTGTCAAGAGAGTTAAGAAAATATATTACAGATATGAAAACTCTCCACTAGCTGCATAAGGGAACCATCGCAATCCCTTTTGAGGACAGATATATTTGTATTGTATATATATATATATTTTAAAAATAATGCTCTCTTGTTGTCCTGAGCTCCGCACCCTGTAGAACTGACTGAAGTAGAACCAGAAACGGTAAAATACAAGAATAAAAAACAACAGTCAGTTCATGTCTCAGACTTGTATTTTTAACAAATTTTTTCGCTGTTAACAGCTTCATCAGGCCAAGGTATCATTGTACCTTGGCCTGATGAAGCTGTTAACAGCGAAAATTTGTTAAAAATACAAGTCTGAGACATGAACCGACTGTTGTTTTTATTCTTGCATATATATATATATATATATTGTATATTATTATTATAATAATTATATTAATGTTTCCATAAACAGGCCACAGTTTACATGACGTTTGTGTATTTGTGCATTTATGTATGTATTTATGTATGTTTCCATTAATTTTCGGTTACAGTTTAACACTACCAGCAAAGTCTCCTTGAGGTGATTGAGCAGTTAGTTTTGACCAGTTTACTGTGTGTTTCAGCTGTGAAGCGTAGAGCTGAGGGGGACGGTCCACCAGCCAAGAGGTCCAAGAAAGATCATTCCACACCATCTGCATCTTATTCAAAGTAAGTGAAGTGCTGCGTGCGTAGGTGTATGTTTATATGTACAGTTGTCTCAGACTGACTGTCACAAAGTTATCACCTCAGACTGCTACGTCATAATTTACTCATTCGTTGGCTGTTATTCAGTATCCAATCCCTTCCCTCGCCTGTGAGGTGGAGGAGGGGATGAACAGTTTTCCAGTCAGGTTAAATATTGCTGAAAACTTTTCTCCACAGGAAATTTCTGTCAAACTTGCCTGGCAGGACAGATGCCAGAACAGTGAAAATTAAGATTGGAAAGTGCTAACCAGCTGTTGGGTATATGCAGATGGAAAAGGCAGTGTACCAGCAACTATCCAGTTAAGGAAGAGGACATGACCAACTTTGATGCAGAATGCATCTCACACTACACACTAGGGATCATTTAGCGAAAAGGTCTCATACTCTGTCATGTTCAAAAAGTGTATGGTGTCAGGAAGCAGTTACTCCCCCTAGATTGAGTAAGCTGGCTAACATACCCCTGAGATCGCTATGGATCATCCCCCCTTTTTCTGTGTGGCTAAAAATAATTGGTTCTGTATTTTAACTGAAAAGTATAGGAAAGCAGAAGAAATGAACAGGAAAGGAGGAGAGACTAGAGCGTAGAAATTTTGTTGATATTTCAAGGATTGCTGTGCAGCAAACAGCTGACCCATTCAGGGAATCCAGAGCATCTAAGTGCTTGGACATCTCTCTGAAGAACAGTTTGGTTTCTGCTCTTTATAGTCCGCCTGACCACGCAGGTCATATCAGGCCTGACTTCAGAATATTGATTTAAATACGTTTCAGCCTACAACTTGCACAATATTTGCCTTTGCAAAATGCCACCAAAGTGTTAGCCTGGCAGCAAAGCCAATGATTCTGGAACTTTTTAATGTGATTTTGGTGATTGTGGCTTTTGGGCGTAACCATAATCTGTGGCCGATCACCATCACTATTTGACTGATCTTTTAGGGGAGGGGGAATATTGGCGTTTCTCAGGCTGTGCTGCAGTAGAGAAGGGGAGGACCCAACTCTGTCCAACGAAAAATGCTTCTCAGGTGAACTCTCAGGACAGTTTGACCCGTTCCCCATCCATGCATCAGGGGCTGGAAGAAGACAGCAGATGTGCCTGCAGAGACAGCATCATAGTCAAGAGCCACTGACCCAGGCTGTGTGGATGATGAAGACAGGCTGACAGAAGGAAGAGGGTCATCCATGTGACAGTTTCAGCTCCATTGTGGTTGGATGACCACACAGACTGCCTCCAGGGCTGATCCTTGGGCCAGAGGCTTGGGGTGGAGGGAGTTGTATTACACTCTGTTAAATCATGCTTACCATAACACCACATCGATGCAGAATAGCTGGGTATTCTCTGGTTATATGAGTTTTACTAGCTGACATACAGAGGTGGGCATTATAGCAAAAAGTGAGAGTTTGAGGATTAGAGCAGCTGTTCTGTCCCAAGAAGAAATACAAGACCAAAGAGATAGTGTATTTTGTAGATCTAACCCTGGCTTCTTAAAAAAAAGAAAGAAAAAAACAAAATCAGGTATTTCCAAAAGACACTGTGGCCACAATCCAAACACCTGTAGATGAGGCAGATTGTTGTTATATAGTCAGTAAAAAGGCATTTGAAAGGAACTGTCTAAACACTGTATAATTATCATCATTTCCTTGCGTCTCTCAAGAAGGAGATCAATGAACAAACTTGAAACAGCAAAATCAAATCAAACAAGCTTGAGGTTAGCAGTCGCCTAAATCAACTTTTGATTGTGTCAAAAAAAATTCCCAAAATCTTGAATTCTTAAAGGTGAAAAATATTCTTCAAACATTTTTGTCAATTGATCACAAGAAGTGAGAATACTACTTTGCTCTGCTGTAATGTAACAAACAAACATTTTATGTCTATACTTACATTAACAATAACAGCTGAGATTCCTAAAATCTATGCTTGCAGAGGATCCATGATGTGAGTATTGAAGAGTAACAGCGAAATATATAATTTGTGTCTGAAGTTCATTATTATTTTACGTAAAATTATCCGTGAAGTAAGTCCTTAAATAAAAAAAAAAGGTGCTTCAAAAGTCTTTAAAAAGTCCTTATTTTTTTTGTATGGAAATCTGTATGAACCCTGTAAACTCTTATCCTCCATCCTTAATTAGGGTCAAAGGATCATTTAACTTGAATCTTGTGCATGCATACACACGCTTTTTAAAAATTATACTTATTTTCTTTTAATCACATGAAACCAAGCATATTGTTTAAAAAAAGAATTGTTGGATTATTTATTGCCTATAAAATCAAGGTATAAGTACAAAGAGTGAGATGCCCATTACTGGTTACTCTGTTTTACAATGCCATATCGTTTTTTGTATTGTGGTCTTGTGGACATCAACCTTTCTTGTATCTTATTTGCAGTGATGGCATCACCGAAGAGACAATCCGTCGCTACCTGCAGCGGAAGCCCATGACAACCAAAGACTTGCTGCAGAAATTCCGCTCTAAGAAGCTCAACATGACCAATGAGCAGATGAGCAACATGATAGCACACCTCTTAAAGCGGATCAACCCAGAGCGGACAACCATCAACAAGAAACTCTATCTGTCCTTGAAGAAGCCTGAGTGAGCCAGAAGGAGTGACTGTTGTGTGGTGCAGTGAGTGTCATCAAGACAGGAATGAATGAAGGCAAATGGACAGAATGAGAATGTGGCATGAAAGGACAGCTTTGGCCCCACCACCCTGCACACATGAAATCTGTGCAAGGAAAAACAATTTTTTTTTTTTTGACAGCTGACAGTTTCAGGTGGAAAGGAAGAGGGTTGACACAAAAGTAATTTCATTGCAGAGGCAAAAAAAGCAACCTCAAATGGGAAATGGGTGAACATTCAGACGGTCTTTACTGGCAGCTAGTGTTGTCCAGCAGGACATAGCTTCATGTCTACATACGTGTCCGCTCACAGAATGTTTTGTTTCAGAATTCCCCCTGTGCATGTGCGCACATGTCCCTGATGTGACAATCCTGTAGTGGGCATTATTGTTGGATGGTTGATGTAAATGAGAAGGTTGCCAGGGACACTTGTGCTGGAGGCAGGCTCTACCAAGCGTTGTCCACTGAAAAATGCTGCTAGGACAGAGACTGCACGGGACTAACAGAGCATGCTGAGGGAAAAGTGGGTAGGGCTGAAGGGACAGTGTTTGTTGGACATGTGGCTTCGCTACAGAGAAAAGATGATGGTGGAAAGACTTGTGCAAGCCAAATTCAGCTGATGGTTTTTTTTTGTTTTTTTTTTTTTGGTCTGGTGTGGAGAGTTTGGTTTTGCTGGGGTTGAGATGAAAGCTGATGTGCATAAGCAGTTTCAAGTGCAAGTAATGTCTTTTTTTTTATGTAAGTGCGATTTTGAATCAAGTGATGCACTTACACACGGGCAGTATGATGTTGATAATTGAGAACTTCAAGTTGTTAGCTTATGATCATGTAGCCGAGTGGACTGCTGGGCAACTAATGTATGTGTTGTTTTTCTTCTTTAGTTTAACTGGACACTGGAATGCCAGCTGGATGGTAACTGATGGGAAGAAAATGTGAAAGGACCACTGCATGAGAGTATGTAGAGAGAGTGCAGTGTTGAACATTGACTGCTCCATGGAACCTTGTGTGTGTGTTGGGTACATGTGAACTTTGAAATTCAGTCTCATGTTGTTTACAGCCCAGCTGACTGCGGAAAGCCATCATCAGGGCCTTCACCTTGTCAGTTGGTCAATAAACTGTAGCGTTGAACTGGCCATGTTTCAGTTCAGTTGGGGGAGGGGGTGTGGGTGACATAAGAAAACGTAAATATTTGTGTGCAAAATATTTATAGGACATGCTGTACAGGTATATGTGTTTCATATGCTTGCCATTGTTGTGCTGGGCCCACTGGACTTGTGGAGAATGGGGAATAAATTCAATAACTAAAATGCCAAAACTGCTGTACAGAAGCAAGGCGTGACTGTGAAGGTTTACAGGTAAAAATGGAAGTAAAAGTATTGATTTACTGGGGTTATCTCTTGGATATTTTTTTTAGAACATTGGTGCAGTTCTCATTTGTTTAGCTACTTCATTGCTGAAGACGTTTTACTGCAAGTGGTCATTTTGTTGCAAAAAAAAATGTGTTCAATGATGCCTTTGCAGATGACATTTTGACACATAACCTGTGAGCTGAGGGCACGTTGTAACAAACTCTCCTGGCTGAGGGCACCTTGACACAACACAGTCTCTTTGCCGAGGGCACCTTGACCCAACACACAGCCTCTTTGCCGAGGGCACCTTAACACAAAGTCTCTTAGCTGAGGGCCCCTTGACACAGTCTCTTTGTTGAGGGCACCACAACACAAAATCAAGACTGAGGACACTATAAAAGTGTCTTAGCTAAGGTCACCATGATGCAACAAATATTTCTGCTGAGGGCACCTTATCACAAAAAGCCTCCTTGCTGAGGGAACCTTAACACAAAGTCTCTTTGCCAGCTACTGTGGCGAAGCAGATAGCGTCGCAGACTCCTGGCTGGGAGGTCCTGGGTTGATTCCTATCAGAGCCATGGGGGATTGTTCTGCCCCGACCAGCTCCTTTCCTGAGTCGAGTTGCTACGGGCTCAGCTGGGGAGACTGGGCCACACAGTAGCTGAGAGTGTTGCTCAAATTTCCTGACCAACACTGCAGGTGTCGGTATTTGTCAGGCCTGGTTGACACCAGGATATATTATGAAAGTAAGCATAGAGCACAAGCCTGTCATGCAGTGTCAGACCAGAATGGAAATCCGTGGCATCATTTTCATCATCATCATTCTCAACGATCAGCACTTGAAACAAAAAGTCTCAAATTCTGTGGCCCTTCATGCCCTGCTTGCATGGTGACCCCCGTATTTATGTCCTCTCCACGTCTATAGCCTTGGCTTGATTCTATCAGGGTCATTGGTATTGGCAATTCGTGGGGGCTGTTGTTGGACGGATGTGGTGGCACCCCCTGGAGGGAGAACTGGCTCACACCAGCTTCACAGTTATTGTCGTCAGCTGGGGCCTTCGTAGATGGTGTCCTGCATATGTTTAATCAGAACAAGCATCACTGAACACCACCAAAGTGACTCGGCAGCACTGCAGCGTCTCCTCCAGTGGGTTGCCTCATGACAACTTGACACTGACTGCTCCTCGTTGATTGCTAGTGTTGGAGTTGCGGCGGGATGGGTCAGGCTATGGACGGGGACTCGGAATGAATGGTATCAGTGCAATTGAAGGCTCATTGAAACAACATCTTTTTACTGAAGGCATCTTGGTAAAAAGTCTTTGTTCAGGACAACTTGACACACAAGCTCTCTTTGCTGATAACACCTTCACACAAATTATCTTGCCGGTGACACCTTGATACAGCCTCTTAGCCGGTGACAGCTAGACTCAAACTCTCTTTGATGCTGCCACTTTGATGCAAAATCTTTTTGCTGAGGGCACCTTGACAGTTTTCTTTGATAAGGGCACCTTCACCAAGCGTCACTTCGCTGGGGACCCCTTCACAAAGCATTTCTCTCTTTGCTGACGACATCCTAACATAAAGTGTCAGGCCTCGAATCCACCAGGACCTCAATAAGCTTGATCTTTTGTTGAGAAAAACCATGGATAATGTTGCTCCAAAGCATATATGCTCAATTTCACTGAACGTTGCAGAACACTAATTGTAGGCTATATACATTCCCCATGTCCTCAGTTCTAAGGAGTCCTTCAAGACGTTATCTAAATAGTTGCAAGATGACCACAACCAGCAACCTGGAATAGGATGTTGACGATCAGACGATCACCATCAAGACTGTAAAAGTTATCAGCATTAAAGTTCTGTCTGTCCAAGAAAATTAACGGTGCTGTTGATTATCTTTAAGGTTGCTTAGTACGGAACTATGGGGTCTTCAGCTTGGATTTTCGGCTGGCTTTGTTTGTGGTGCCTTTTTAGCCCTGTTGTGACCTCAACGACAGTTGGCTGGGCGTTTTTTTTAATGTTCGTTTGTGGTGGTGTTGTGTTGTTTGTGTGTGTGTATGTTGGTTTGTTGGTGAGCTTTTTTTTTTTTTTTTTTTGTTGTTGTGATCGGTTTTTTTTTTTCCTTGTAAAGAAATAACTCCACAACAGCATAACCGCGTTCTGCAAAGGACTGATTTCTGGCAAGTCTTGAGTAACACCTTTGTATTGAAACAGCAGCTTAGTTCGACCACGATCTATATCTGTGTGTGTGTGTGTGTGTGTGTGTATGTGCACGCATGTGTGCACACATTGAGCTGGAGCCAGAAATCACTGTTTGTAGTGCTGCTGGAACGGTTGGTGGAAAATTGCTCTACAGACAACCGCTTGTAACTTTATCCCCCTCCCCACTCCTTGCTGATCAATCCCATGATGGGTATTAATCAATAAGAATTAGTTACACATAAAAAGTATGATTATCGGGTAAATGTCTGTGGTCTTCCCTCCTCTCTCTACATTGTCACAGTGCCACTATTGTCCAAACTGCGCATACATGTAGCCAACTTCTCTATACAGTGGTCGGTACCAGAGAAGATTACCTGTCAGCTGGTTGTCGCTGGAAAATAATCAGTTTAAAACGCAATCCTTCCAATTAAAGTTGACGCCTCCATCTTAGCTGTCCTCAAATACGACACAATCGGGTGAAACCTGTGAGTAGCCGATGCTTGCCCCCAGAAAACAGTACTTATGATTAGGTCCATTAGGATGGAGGACTTCCCAAGCCCCCCCCCCCCCCCCCCCCCCCCCTCCATCCATCACCCCCACCCCCTCCCACGTCACTCTCCCGTCATTCTCATCACCACCCCTACCCCACTCCCACCCCCACCCTCTCTTTTCTCTCTCTTTCTCTTCTCCCCCCCCCCCCCCCCCCCCCCCCCCCCCATCCTTAAAACCATCCTCTGCTGTTTTTGTCACCCTTCTCCATTCCCCAGTTGCCCGGGGACGTGAGGATGACGACTTAGGTACATAACCACCTCAGGACAGACTGCCCAGACTTCCGTTTCCACCCACCCCACCCCACCCTTCCCCGAGACATCATGATCGTGCGCGACCGCTTCCTCCCCCCACCCGCACCGTTTCCAATTTCACCAATCAAGACGCCGATAATTGGCTGGACGCAGTTTGGCCACATCCCCCCGTTGTATTGGTGTCGCCCTCCCTGCCCACCGACGGCCCAGCCTTCGCTTTTTGGCCTCCAGCTTCAAACGCCTTCGTCGAGCCGACGAGATTGAGATCTACCGTTTCCAAGAGGCTCGTTAAATTGGAGGCAGTCACGTTTAAAGGGGATGGGCGGCCAGAGCGAGGCCCCGCGTGGTTGCTGCTGCCTTAATTGGCACTCCAGACTGGCGGGGGTGGGGGGTGGGGTGGAGGGTGCGGATGAGGAGGGCCGAGGGGCTGCTAGTTTGTCGGCTGACAGCCAAGGTTTCCTCCGACAACGCCTGTGGCGGTTGTCTCCCTTGTCGCTGGAAAGTTTGGGGTGGGGAGGGGAGGGGGGGGTGGGGTGGGAGGAGGTGTCTCGTTAGAGGAACTTGAGAGGGAGTTGGGGGAGCATTGTGGGCTTAGGGTGGCAAGCAGTACGACACAAGACTAACGCTTCCACGACAGACAGGGGACAGCCCCGTGAGGGTCATCTTCAGCTCTGTGTAGAACTTTTAATTTACTTATTGGGAGTGGCTGGAAGGTCCTAAGAATGCCGGCGATAAACTGTTCGGCGGGTATACAGGCCTGTATCATTAGTTGAGGTATGACGGAATGAAAAAAAATGGCACTGTTGGTATCTGTAATGAGTAGAGGAGTGTCACAGTTAAAAATACAGATCACATTGAACACAGATGACTGTGTAAATGAATTTTCCTGTTGGAAAGTATTGATCACTCAATAAACGATGTTGGGAAATCTCTGACACTGCTGCAGACTGCTTTCAGTGAGGCCTTTTTTACGACCTGTGCTGTCATGGCCGAACAGTCAGCACTGCAGGAAGAGTCCTGACGAATCTGTGCAGAACATGATGGATGGCCTGGCAGGCAGGAAACAGGAGCTTCGCCAGGCTTGGGAAAAGACTCGGTGGATGAAACGTCCGCAAGATATGGCAATGGAAGTCAGCGCCGAGAACGCCACGGTTGGTGACCAGCCACACCACCATCATCAACACGGATAGAACTGTGCATGGACAGGTGCTATGAACTGTTCAACAGTTCACCTATCTGGGATCTTTTCAGTAGCAATGAGGGGATCCAAACCAGAAATACCCCAAGACCGGCAAAGACATCATCAACACTGCACTGAAACCTGTATGGAAGGACAATAAAATATCCATGAAACACAAGATCAAGTTCCAGCACTGTATATACGCTCCGGTATAGCACGCTTGAGACACAGCCTCAGAGCGGGGATCTGGAAAGAGGGATTCCGAGCCATGGGATTATAGCGAGAGTTACTAAACCTACTACCGACACACCCATGAACAAGTGTTCCAAACCATCGGGCAGCACACTGGATCATATGATGGTGATGTGCTGCCACCGATAGGAAAAGAGGAGCGTATTGGTAAGGCCTTGGAACAAGATTCACCGGACTTGCTACAACAAAGCTCCAGAGAGCTGCTGCGGAGGGGAAATGAAGAGGGAGACCGAAAAAGACAACGGACTGACAATGGTCAGGGATTCATATGCAGCGACCCAGGCCTTGCCGCACAACCGACAGAGCTACAGACAGAGCTAAAGGAGGCTGATGAACTGCTCTTCAGGGCGGCGGCCCCCACCGACTCCTCACAGAGTGAAGGGAGAAGGACTGCACAAACAATCCCAGTGATCCCTGCTCATGTCACGTACACACACGTGTATAAGCAACAACCTACTTCATTAGAGATCAGAAACAACGATTTATCCCAACTCCGAGGTTTCCGAAACACGTGCAGTTATATAAGATTTCACCAAGTTTAAAACAATCATTCTGTGCTCCGTTTTGCTTGTTTTAACGTCTTTTTTTTTCACACGCACGTACGCGCGCGCGCACACACACACACACACGCACGCACGCGCTCTCAAACACACACACACACACACACAGAGGCGCGCGCGCGCGCACACACACACACACACACACACACACACACACACACACAGAGGCACACACACTAGACGAATCGTGCAGCTCTGTAACATTTTTTTAGCTTTATAAAAGACAACTACATACTACAATATATCGAAGGGGAGGGGGGCGGAGTTGGAGTGGGAATATCATCACACAATACCCATTTCCTAAATTTCTCAGAAACCAGCTGTTGAAGGCATCGACTACAGTCATTTCGCAATGCAAGTTGAGAACACGCGTTGTTATAGTGAAAAGTAGTAAATGATAAGCATCCTTTAGCTGTCAAATGATGAGCATCTCTGAACTGTCAATGATAAGCATCCTTTAGCTGTCAAATGATGAGCATCTCTGAACTGTCAAATGATGAGCATCCTTAACTGTCAATGATGAGGATCTCTGAACTGTCAAATGATAACATCCTTTAGCTGTCAAATGATGAGCATCTCTGAACTGTCAAATGATAACATCCTTTAGCTGTCAAATGATGAGGATCTCTGAACTGTCAAATGATGAGCATCCTTAACTGTCAAATGATGAGGATCTCTGAACTGTCAAATGATAACATCCTTTAGCTGTCAAATGATGAGCATCTCTGAACTGTCAAATGATAACATCCTTTAGCTGTCAAATGATGAGGATCTCTGAACTGTCAAATGATGAGCATCCTTAACTGTCAAATGATGAGGATCTCTGAACTGTCAAATGATAACATCCTTTAGCTGTCAAACGATGAGCATCTCTGAACTGTCAAATGATAACATCCTTTAGCTGTCAAATGATGAGGATCTCTGAACTGTCAAATGATGAGCATCCTTAACTGTCAAATGATGAGGATCTCTGAACTGTCAAATGATGAGCATCTCTGAACTGTCAAATGATGAGCATCCTTAACTGTCAATGATGAGCATCACTGAACTGTCTAACGAATAGCATCTTTTAACTGTCGAATGATGAGCGTCTATTAACTGTTAAATGATGAGCATCTTTTAACTGTCAAATGATGAGCATCCTTTAACTGTCAACTGATGAGCATCTTTTAACTGTCGAATGATGAGCATCTCTGAACTGTCAAATTATGAGCATCTATTAACTGTCAAATGATGAGCATCCTGTAACTGTCGAATGATGAGCAGCTATTAAATGTCAAATGATGAGCATCTATTAACTGTCAAATGATGAGATTCCTTTAACTGTCAAATGATGAGCATCTTTCAACTGTCGAATGATAAGCATCCTTTAGCTGTCAAATGATGAGCATCTCTGAACTGTCAAATGATGAGCTTCAATGAAATGTCAAATGATGAGCATCCTTCAACTGTCAAATGATGAGCATCCTTTAGCTGTCAAATGATAAGCATCCTTTAACTGTCAAATGACGAGCATCCTTTAACTGTTAAATGATGAGCATCAGTTAACTGTCAAATGATGAGCATCCTTCAACTGTCAAATGATGAGCATCCATTAACTATCAAAAGATGAGCATCTCTGAACTGTCAAATTATGAGCATCCTTCAACTGTCAAATGATGAGCATCCTTTAACTGTCAAATGATGAACATCCTTGAATTGTCAAATGATGAGTATCCTTTAACTGTAAATGATGAGCGTCCATTAACTTTCAAATGATGAGCATCTTTTAACTGTCAAATGATGAGCCTCCTTTAACTGTCAAATGATGAGCATCCTTAACTGTCAAATGATGAGCATCCCTTAGCTGTCAAATGATAAGCATGGCTGAACTGTCAAATGATGAGCATCTCTGAACTGTCAAATGATGAGCACCTCGGAACTGTCAAATGATGAGCATCCTTTAACTGTCAAATGATGAGCATCAATGAACTGTCAAATGATGAGCATCTCTGAACTGTCAAATTATGAGCATCTATTAACTCTCAAATAATGAGCATTTTTAACTGTCAAATGGTGAGCATCTATTAAATGTCAAATGATGAGCATCTATTAACTGTCAATTATGAGCATCTATTAACTCTCAAATGATGAGCATTTTTTAACTGTTGAATGGTGAACATCTATTAAATGTCAAATGATGAGCATCTCTGAACTGTCAAATTATGAACATCTATTAACTCTTAAAACGATGAGCATTTTTTAACTGTTGAATGGTGAGCATGTATTAACTTTCAAATGATGAGCATCCTTTAGATGTCAAATGATGAGCACCTCTGAACTGTCAAATGATGAGCACCTCTGAACTGTCAAATGATGAGCATCAATGAACTGTCAAATGATGAGCATCCTTTAGATGTCAAATGATGAGCATCTCTGAACTGTCAAATGATGAGCACCTCTGAACTGTCAAATGATGAGCATCAATGAACTGTCAAATGATGAGCATCCTTTAGATGTCAAAATGATGAGCATCTCTGAACTGTCAAATGACGAGCATCTTTGAACTGTCAAATAATGAACATCTAAGAACTGTCAAATGATGAACATCTATGAACTGTCAAATGATGAACACATCTTTGAACTGTCAAATGATGAGCATCAATGAACTGTCAAATGATGAACACCTATGAACTGTCAAATGATGAACATCTCTGAACTGTCAAATGAACATCTCTGAACTGCCAAATGATGAACATCTCTGAACTGCCAAATGATGAACATCTCCGAACTGTCAAATGATGAACATCTCTGAACTGCCAAATGATGTACATCTCTGAACTGCCAAATGATGAGCATCAATGAACTGTCAAATGATGAACATCTCTGAACTGCCAAATAATGAAACATCTATGAACTGCCAAATGATGAACATCTATGAACTGCCAAATGATGAACATCTATGAACTGCCAAATGATGAACATCTCTGAACTGCCAAATAATGAACATCTATGAACTGCCAAATGATGAACATCTCTGAACTGCCAAATGACGAACATCTCTGAACTGCCAAATGATGAACATCTATGAACTGCCAAATGATGAACATCTATGAACTGCCAAATGATGAACGCCTATGAACTGTCAAATGATGAACGCCTATGGACGGTCAGATGATGAGCATCTCTAACCTGTCCATCGTCATGAGCACCTGTGAACTCTGCCAGTCCCGCTGTCCTGTCAGCAGCGAGCACCACGCTGCTCTCTGTCTCCGTGCAACCTTACCATTTCCTGACCGCCCTCCCCCCCCCCCCCCTCCTTCCATGCGGTGCCTGCCATCAGCTGGAGCCACCGGTGAGGTCTGCTGCTGGTCGATCATTCTGTCTGTCAGGCCGTCGTCTGCTTCTTGTGTCGTTATTGTCCCCCCCTGAGGAGTTCATCGTTGTTGACAGGCAAGCTGACCGGTCTAATTGTGTCATCGTCGACACGGGGTGGGGATGTCGTACATCAACAACCAAATAAGAAAAAAACAAAAAAAAAAAAGCTGACAGAAAAGACCGACGAAAGAAAAGAAAAATAGAGAAAAAAGCGTGTGC
>JADBJO010001649.1:92500-97500 GCA_016801955.1 Conus betulinus
GGCAGGATGGACGAGTGACCAGCTTCACGTTGCGGGCAGGATGGAGGAGTGACCAGCTTCACGTTGCGGGCAGGATGGAGGAGTGACCAGCTTCACGTTGCGCGGGCAGGATGGACGAGTGACCAGCTTCACGTTGCGGGCAGGATGGACGAGTGACCAGCTTCACGTTGCGGGCAGGATGGACGAGTGACCAGCTTCACGTTTGCGGGCAGGATGGACGAGTGACCAGCTTCACGTTGCTTTCCGCCAGGAAGTCAGAGCTGGCACCGCAGAGCGAGGACTGACATGGGAGCAGCAGGCCGTGGGAACCCCGTGCGTGGACAGCGTTAGCACCGTTCCTCGAAGACCTTGGCGATGGCTGATTCACCAAGAACCCCGTCTGCCTTTGCTCGAGGTATCGTGACCAACCGGCAGATGTGGACAGGAAACTCGCCACCGTGTGTTAGCCAGCTCTCTTTGATCTCTTGACCTTCACTGGCGAGTCCTGACATGGGAAGCCCCCAGCCCCCACCCACTCCCCCCCCCCACCCCCCACCCCTTCCCCTTCCACAGCCGACTGTTTCTAGGTTTTCGGATCGTGTTGAAAGACCCAAGCTTCATCACCGGTCAGGAGTCCCCAGACACTATCTGAACGTCCACCGCTGACGTTCCCTTGCGTGTGGATCCCACAGTTCTGTTCCCATCCTCTTGATCTCCTCAGTGACGTGGCGAAGGACCGATCGCTTGCAACATTCGCTGACGGCTCCAAAGAAATGCCCGGTTCCTGTTTTATCTCCTGACATGTTATTCTTGCAAATTAAAAAAAAAAAAAAAAATTCTTAGTGAGTCCGCCCCAAACAAGGACAAACAACTCACAAGACAAAACACGACGCGTTTTTACACCACCGCTTGGTTCTTCTTCAGGTAAGACGAACAATGTTATTCCAGGCCTGTTCTTGATCATTGACTTAGCCAGGATCAACCCCACGGTAAGCGCTGGCACTGAGCAGTCAGTGCGGTTTGTCGTCTTCAAGTGTCAGCATCTCCAACTGAAATCCTTGGCACCCGCCTGAAACCTATGTCCCTGGAAGAAGACTTCAAAAAAAAAAACAAACAAACAAACAAAAAACCCTAGACATTACTGAAAAGGTATTCTTCCTGAGGCTCGCCCTGTCCGAAGTCACACATTATCATGGCGCGCAATTCACGTCTGCTCAGCTCAGCACTGACAGCAGTTGCGTAGTCCACTATGTCCACATTTGCTTCGCAGTTAAGAATCTGCTGATTCACCAAGAACCCCGTCTGCCTTTGCTCGAGGTATCGTGACCACACCGGCAGATGTGGACAGGAAACTCGCCACCGTGTGTTAGCCAGCTCTCTTTGATCTCTTGACCTTCACTGGCGAGTCCTGACATGGGAAGCCCCCAGCCCCACCCACTCACCCCCCCACCCCCACCCCTTCCCCTTCCACAGCCGACTGTTTCTAGGTTTTCGGATCGTGTTGAAAGACCCAAGCTTCATCACCGGTCAGGAGTCCCCAGACACTATCTGAACGTCCACCGCTGACGTTCCCTTGCGTGTGGATCCCACAGTTCTCTGTCCCATCCTCTTGATCTCCTCAGTGACGTGGCGAAGGACCGATCGCTTGCAACATTCGCTGACGGCTCCAAAGAAATGCCCGGTTCCTGTTTTATCTCCTGACATGTTATTCTTGCAAATTAAAAAAAAAAAAAAAAATTCTTAGTGAGTCCGCCCCAAACAAGGACAAACAACTCACAAGACAAAACACGACGCGTTTTTGACCGCTTGGTTCTTCTTCAGGTAAGACGAACAATGTTATTCCAGGCCTGTTCTTGATCAGTGACTTAGCCAGGATCAACCCCACGGTAAGCGCTGGCACTGAGCAGTCAGTGCGGTTGTCGTCTTCAAGTGTCAGCATCTCCAACTGAAATCCTTGGCACCCCGCCTGAAACCTATGTCCCTGGAAGAAGACTTCAAAAAACAACAAACAACAAACAAACAAAAAACCCTAGACATTACTGAAAAGGTATTCTTCCTGAGGCTCGCCCTGTCCGAAGTCACACATTATCATGGCGCGCAATTCACGTCTGCTCAGCTCAGCACTGACAGCAGTTGCGTAGTCACTATGTCCACATTTTGCTTCGCAGTTAAGAATCTAAACGGTTGTATGCTTTTTGTTCTGGAAAATAAGCGTATATATGCTAGGTCGAAACAGGCCATTAGCAGGACGTAATTTTTTTTTTTTCAGTCTCTTAAGTAACTCAAATCTTGAGAATTCTTTTAAAGCCCAGGTTATTTAGACAATCCTTACGCACATGTTAACTTTCACGACGAGGGGCGTACGCACATCATTTGGCCCGAGGCGTCTATTTCATAAAAAAAAAAAAGATGACCGAAGTGCTAAGGTATTTTCAACAATTCTCTCTCTCTCTCTCTCTCTCTCTCTCTCTCTCTCTCTCTCTCGCTCGCTCGCTCGCTCGCTCGCTCGTGCGTTGGTTTCAGAGCACAAGAGTGTACCTTTTATTCCCATTCTCACATTCAAGGTAGAAGAAAGGCCTACCTCACATCCATAAGGGCGTGGTTTGGAGGCTAACAAGGCACCATCTCAGTGAATCTTTTGTTTCTAAATCTTCGTTAATCTAGCGCGTATCTGTTTTTTCTGTGTGACGGTTCTTCATCCTACCATTAATAAAGTAGCCACATTCCGTCTTCTGAAATTGTCCCCAAGATCACAATGGGGGCTAATGTTCATGAAGTCTAACATTTTTTTTTTCTCTTCTTTTTATTTGGGAAGGGTAAATATCTATGCATAGGTCAAATGAAATATTTTTCAGCTTTGATTTATTTAAAACGACAGACAGACAGACAGACAGACAGACAGACAGACAGACAGACGCACACACGCACACACACACACACACACACACACACACACACACACACACACACACACACACACACACAGTCAGTCATCAGTATGGAAGGCGGACATATGTCGATTTCTATTCCAGACAGGACACAGACAAAATAAATTATATCATAAAAAAGCAGTAACACACACACACACAAAAAAAAGGTTGGACGATCCTCAAATCTATTTTAATTCTGCGCAGATACCAGTTCCAGCTCAGCATGACATCGGCACGGACTTAATATTTATGCAGACTGAATGCCGCCGCGCCATCATGTCTGTCTGCCTAGACGGCACTAAAAAAAAAGGCGGTTATTTATCTATTTTTTTTTCTTTTACATTTTTTTCTTCTTTCTTTTGTTCTTTTTCTCGTTTCTTTCCGCAGTTAAAAGAATAGAATTCTACAACCACTCCTCCTCCCCCCCCCCCCCCCCTTTTTTTTTTTTGTTTGTTTTGTTTTGTTTGGTTTCTGGTCGTCGTCTTTTTAAGAATCGGCAACAAAATGGTAAAATCGATCCGTTGATTAGAAGCAAAGTCCTCTTTTCCCTCTCCTTCGCCTTCTCCACCGCCTTTTCACACACACACACACACACACACACACACACACACACACACACACACACACACACACACAGCATGCATGAACACACCCTCATATGAGAGAGAGAGAGAGAGAGAGAGAGAGAGAGAGAGAGAGAGAGAGAGAGGACAGACAGACAGACAGAGACCGGCAGACAGACAGACAGACAGACAGGCAGACAGAGAGAGAGAGAGAGAGAGAGAGAGAGAGAGAGAGAGAGAGAGAGAGAGGTTGTGCTGGAAGACGGGAAGGGAGGGGTAAGAGAGAGAGAAGTTGAGGATGCTGGGAAGGGGGGCTGGGGTGGAAAGGGGGGGGGGGGGGTGGAACAGACAGAAGAGACAGGAGGAAAAACAGTCCACAGAAGTGGGCAGAAAAGTGTAAGTGGGAGAAAAAGGGACAGGAGTGACGGGAAACAGCCAGGCCTGCCCGGTGTTTCGCCCACCAACCGCCCCACCCCCTCGCTTCAATGTGACCCCCCCCCCCCCCCAAACCCCACCCTCTCCGGACAAACTCTACCATACCGCAGCAAAGCGGCCCCCGAGAGTCAGACCAGAACTAGAGTTATCCTGCCTTGGATTTCATCCTCCCACCTCTCCCCTTCCTCCCTCCCTCTCCCAACCCTCTCCTTTTCTGTCAGACTCTCACCTATCTTCTCAAATGGCGTTTTTTGATCTCGCGCCGAATATGAGAAGATAACTGGTTTCTCGCTCTTCGTTTTCACTGTCCTAAAATGTATTTTGTTGTTGTTGTTGTTGCCTGAAGAAGACCCAAGAGGTCGAAACGCATTGCGTTTTGTCCTGTACTTTGTTCGTCTGTTCTTTGGCGGTAACTAACCCCCCTCTCTTTCTACATTTTGCTCCTCCATTTTCCGCCCTCAGTCACGTCGTTTTGATGCTATAACTTTGCTTTGTGGTCACATGGGACACTTCCCGTCTCTTGACCAAACAGAACGAGGAGGGCTGGCATTGTCTCGCTGTCTCTTCGGCGCTGTGGACCTGTCTTTCCTCTCTGCTTCAACTACCCGTCCTGCAGGTCAACAATTCCATCACCCTGAGCAACCTGTTCACCGCTTACAACGCATGCGTGCTACACGGTTCGCATGAACAAACGAGCTCATGCACTAGACTCTAACATCCCCCCCCCCCCCTTTTTCTTTTTTTAATTTCTATTATTTTTCTTACGACTGCCTGCACAAGCGATCCATGTCATCAGACGACACACTCCCCCCCCAAAAAAAAAAAAAACAAAAAAAAAAAAAAAAAAAACAAACAAACAACAAAAAAAAAAAAAAAAAAAAAAAAAAAAACAAAAAACGCACACACCACCACCAGGAACCTGGGCACAATTCCTGACACCTTGCCCCCCGTTCCCCTCGATCCCTCACCAACCATCACCCTGTCACTCCGCGCCATGTTGAAATTGTGCTGACGTGCCAACAGACTGTCCTCACTGGGACACGTGGCTCTTGCAGGCGTCCTGGGGGCAGAGGCTTGAAATCTCCCCCCTTCT
>JADBJO010001649.1:100000-105000 GCA_016801955.1 Conus betulinus
AGAGAAAGAGACAGACACAGACAGACACAGGGAGACAGAGAGGGGGGTAAGGAGGGAAAAGAATTCCACGACTTTGTGCCCACCAGAAGGGTGACTGACCCGAGCAGGCGCAGCCAGAGGCCGTAGAAAGGCAGCGATGAGGTCAGCCCCAGGAAAAGCATTCCCTACAGGCCGGGATACTATCTCTCCCCCCCCTCCCCCTACCCCCAAACCACCACCACCACCACGACAGGCCAGCGCTGGATTTCACACGCGTCCAGAGCTGTCAAAACAGTCCGTCACAACCATGGCCGCCAGACCCACCGGCGCACGGCAGACCTAGACAGGCGAACGATGATGATGATCCTTAATCTAATCCCCCACCCCCGACCCCCGCTCCCCCACCACCCACCCCTCCCAGCCAGGCCACGAAGCAGCGAGAGAGAGAGCGAGAGAGAGACGGCGGGGAGGGTTCACCTCTCCCCCCCGACACCGGGCCCGGGGAAGCATCAAACAGATCCAAATTGGAATCACCAGACTGAGGTGACGTCACGACGTCTGGAAGCGGTCAAGGAAAAAATACCGAATAGGTCGCCCGCTTGATGCCATAATAAATTGTCTCCCCCTCCCCACCCTTCCTCCCATAGTTTTCTCCTCTTCTCCCCATCTTCTTCATCCTCTATTTTTTTTTTTTTTTTTTTTTTTTTTGCCGGCGCGTGTGGGGTGTGGGATCGATGGTTTGGGTGAGCGGGGGGGCGGGGGACCGCTAAGTTTCTATTTGCGTTTCGGGGAAGTTTCTGACTTTTCTGGCACCGACTCTTCCACTCCAGCACCCCCCCTGGTGGTGGGGATCTGTAATGACGCCTCGCACACACCAAAGTGGATTTGGCGGCTCTCCGCTCAGTCCACGCATTTGCTTTCGGACTGAGATACCTGTTTCTTCTTCTTCTTCTTCTTCTTCTTCTCCTCTTCTCCTCCTCTCTCTCTCTCTCTCCTCTCTCTCTCTCCTCTCTTCTCTCTCTCTCTCTCTCACTTTCTTCTGTGTTCGGGCTTTAATTTAAAGTTACTGGCAGTTTGGGTTTCCATTTTCGGAATTCTAATTTTTTTTTTCTGCCGTGTATTTTACCTGCGATCTTTTCACTGGAGCGTTCTGAACGCCAGCACGCGACGTTTAATGAGAAAAAGAAGGATGGCATTCAAGTCTATAAAATGTTCAGAATGCTACATCTCGGCTGAAAAGTTGGAATCTCTCTAACCGTTTTTCAAAGATGCTTTCGAGAATGGAACGAATGCGAGGAAGACGGGGGTGGCGGTGGTTCGGGGAGGGGGGGGAGGTGGGGGTAATCAATTCAATCTTATTGAACGTGTACCCAACTGAGTTCATGTTGCATGAACAGGGTACCCTTGTGTTCACACTGTCCTCACAGGCATGTAACGGACAGGGTATGGACACTCCACCCCCCCCCCCCCCCCCCCCCCCCCCCCCCAACACACAACTTCTAGTCCAAGTGGTGTTTGACATGAAAAAGTCACCGACAGTCGATGTCATGAAATAACAGGACTACCAAACGCCACCCTGGAGCACAAATCGCTGCAGCCGACGGGTCTCACTGGTGCCGCCATTTGGACCGGCACCAGAGCTGGCGTCCTCCTGCCTGAGGATCATCAGACGTGTGGGGTAAGGTCTGGAACAGGTGAGGTCTCTCTCCTCGATAACAGCCTCCCGCAAGGCCTGCAGGGGGGAAGGGGGGGGGGGGGGGGGGGGGGGGGGGGAGGGGCGGCGGTGCGGGAGGGGGGTGCTGGTCTGGAAGAACTTCGCAGTCTGCGCTGGAGCTCACCACAGTCCAAGTCAGTCGGCCACCTTGCTGCGACCGCTGCATTCACCAGACTTGTGCACGGTGCGCTCGTTTGGACTGCTCCCCCCCCCCCCCCCCCCCCCCCCCAAACCAGCACCTTGCCCCGTCCGGCAACTTCACCATGGCCGACCGAACAGCTCTATGGTTAGCTACCCTACTAAAAAGCGCGTATTTTGTCTCCCGAGATGAGCGCGTTTTCATGCCTCAAATAAAGCGTGCATGTGTTTGTTCGTTTTGGGCTAATAAGCTCTCCCTAATTGAAGCTGTCGTCATCCTTGACAGTGAAAGGAAACAAAATTGTTGTTCGATTCGCACATCTATTTACTGCATGTGTGTGTGGTGTGTGTGTGTGTGTGTGTGTGTGTGTGTGTGTGTGTGTGTGTACATGTGTGCGCGCGTGTGTGTGCGCGTGCGTGTATACATGCGCGCGCGCGCGCGCGCGTGTGTATATACATATATGTGTGTGTGTGTGTGTCTGTGCGTGCGTGCATGTGTGTGCGTGCGCGTATGTGTGTGTGCGTGCGCGCGCGCGCGCGCGTGTGTGTGTGTGTGTGTGTGTTGTGTATGTGAGTGCGCGTTTGTGTGCATGTGTGCGTGTGTGTGTGTGTGTGCGTGCGCGCGCGCGCGCGTGTGTGTGTGTGTGTGTGTGCGCGCGCGCGTGCTGTGTGTGTGCGTATATGTGAGTGTGTGTGTGTGAGTTAAAGAGGATTATGCGGGGGGGGGGGGGGGGGGGGGGGGGGGGGGGGGGGGGGGGGGGAGGGGGGGAGGGAGAGAGAGAGAGAGAGAGAGAGAGAGAGACTGTGTTCCTGCGTTTTTGTTTCTCAAAATCGCCGTAAACAAAGTCATGAATTCAACTTTGCGTAGTAATCCCTCGCATGTTACATGACAATCATTAGGGTCATGGTCTGGCTGCCTTCCACTCTTACAAGGGCACGCTTCTCGGTCTAAAACGTGCGCCTTTTACAGTATCAATTCGGACACGAGTGCTTACAGATAACAGGAAACACTCGCGCTTATCGTACGTGCCCGTTAGGCGGCGCTGCCTTTTTCAAGACGACGGACCGAGACAAGCTCGCCACGTGGGGGACAGGCATCCGTTATTCTGCCGAGTTATTACACTCCAAGACCACGGCCGTCGGTGCCAGAGTCAACGATGACGGCATCTCCATAGCGGATTTCGATCAGATTCGCCTGGAGAGATGACCGGTTGTCGTACGATGAGCGGAAAGTGCATCCCCGTGCCATGACGTGTCTCCCGCCGCACAGACCGCGACAGTCGATGCCGTTGTGTCTGCCCATCTGGTTCCACGGCTTGACGACAAAGACAGGCTGGCGGCAGTCACCTCGGGACGACGACTGGAAGCATGACTCACCAGCGGAACGACGCCTGTCTCCACTGACCTGACAGCGAAACGTGGATCTGGGATCGTGCCCATGCCCACAACCGGAGGGAGAGGTGGCGACAGGGCTGCCCTCATTGAACGTTGACTCCGGGTTGTCGTTCAGATTCTATCGTTTAAGGCCGCTATGAATTGAACGGAGCCTTGGACGTTGCCGTCTGGTTGTCGTTCAGATTCTATC
This sequence comes from Conus betulinus, assembly GCA_016801955.1. Lineage (NCBI taxonomy): Eukaryota > Metazoa > Mollusca > Gastropoda > Neogastropoda > Conidae > Conus > Conus betulinus. The sequence goes on from JADBJO010001649.1 coordinate 103,417, forward strand.
GTTAAGTCGCTCTGAATTGAACGAATCATTGGACTTCGCTCTGAACTGAACGGATCGTTTAAGGCCGCTCTGAATTGAACGAAGCATTGGATCGGCGAATCTAGATCGGCGAACTAGCAACGAACCATAGTTTCTGTCTGAATTGAGGCTCGCGATCCACAATCTGCTTTGCGAAGTTACGACAATCTAAGAACCGATCTTTAACTGAAGTTTGAAAGATGTTTTTCCCAAGGGAGGGAACCCCAGCCGGCAATACTAGGTAAGGTAAGGTAAGGTAATGTTGCTTATAGCCCAGCCGACCGTAAAGGGCCATATCAGGGCTGTCACCGCGTTCAAGTCAACTCACAAGTCATTAAAAAAAAAACAACAAAAAAAAAAACAAAACTCCTTCACACAACTCTTTAGCATACACCTGCAAAGCTTAGTCTCTTTCAGAAATTCAATTACATCAAGTGGGAATCTCTGAACAAGGTTCTCATGGCGTCTGCTGTTAAATGTTTATGTCTACAATCACGCTAGTAAGTCCCAACACTCGAAAAGAACATGTATCACTGCGAGTGGTGCCACTGCTCCGTGGTATATATCATGTTATCACCGTTTTCAGCAGGCTGTCAAATCCATTTTCGCAATCTCTTTGTCCCGAATTTGACATGTTTATTTCCCTCAAAGCATTCAGAACTTGATTTTTTTTTTGGTTGTACCGATAAAAAAAAATGTTTACCTACGAAGCGACGAAGGAAATTTAATTAGCCAACCAACTTCAAACCGATTTCCATCACAGGGAGAACTGCACTCGAACTAGTTCCCAGGACAGCTTCCGTGTGGTTACTTCCCTAGTCGAAAAACAAAACAGTTCCCAGAATATCCTGAGCGACCCCCTCCCCCCCCCCCCCCCCCCCCCCCCCCCCCCGCCCCCCCCCCCCCTCCCTTGCGAAACCTCAGTGATCTTGGATCGCCGAAAGCTCCGGCATTTAAGAAAGAAGACAAGATCGCTGAGACTGAAACCGAACTAGGTTCGCGATCTACAAAGTTCGTGCAATTCAGAACGGCCTCAAGGGTGCCCAACTCCACCCAGCCCAGAGCGGTTCACGTCACACCTGGCTGCAGCGTCACATCACTTTCACTGTCCACACAGAGAACCAAATACCCTCTTCCCTTCAGGCCTTGAAGCTGCAGAGCAGAAGGTCTGTGTAGGACTGTATCTGTGGCAGAAGGGGAGTGGGGGGGGGGGGGGGGGGTATCTTACCTGGATTCCAGCCCCCATCCCCACTTCTTGACCCACTCTTCCCCCGTTACATACTGGCCTCGGAGCAGGCAATATGACTGGTTCTGTCTTCAAGATGGACCAGGGTAGTTCCCATACGCTGCCAGTGAGTGGGGTGATACTGAGAATATATTCCCCTCATTTTTCGTTTTCATTTTCTTCTCTCCAACTTTCGCTTTTATTGAATCTTTGCCGAGTCATTAATGAAATGACGGAGGAATTGTCAGCTGCACTTACTTTCCAACCCTACTAAAGTGTTCCAACACACACACACACACACACACACACACACACACACACACACACACACACACAATCTA
>JADBJO010001649.1:112500-115000 GCA_016801955.1 Conus betulinus
ACGGATTCATTGAAAGGTATTCCACTGTGTGAAGGCACCCAAAGAAAGGTAAGATTACTCTCTTAGAATAAGGAAATGCACCAAATGATTAATCTCAAAAATCAAATCTTGTCTCACACTAGAATTTGAATTGCTTAAGGCATACAACACTGATTTTGAATCGACACAAAAAAGAATTTGAGTCACAGTTTTCGGAAAATCAAGCAAATAATGCAAAGCCATGAGAATGGCAGTTAATTCAGCTGTAAATATAGATCTGTGCTTTCCAATGTAATAACCTCTTTTGACCTTTAAGTTGGGAATAGTGAAAGCAGCACCAGCTCCGTGATTTTCTAGAACTGAACCATCGGTATAAACTTTGAGATGATTTGGATAATTGAGAAATAAATGCTCATTCGCATTGTGTGCCAATAAAATTTATATTCTCACTTTTCTTTGCATCAGTATATTAATGTCAAAATGTCCTTTTTGTAAATTCCCACGGAGGGATAGCACTACACGGATTACTACATTTCACCATATCTTCTAATCCTATTTCTGATTGTTGAAAAGTAGAGTTTCAGTTTTTATTGTTTTAAGGATATGTTTTTGGCTCGTTTTGGGAAATCAACATCTGACCTTAAGCCAATTTCATTTTCAACATTGTTTTCACTTAAAGAGCCTTTTAGCAAAATTTAGCGATGGCAAGCTGACAGCATTCATTTAAAAGGAAGTACTCCTACCTCTCTATATGTTGCTATTGTTGATGTTTGGAAAGGAACCCCCAAAGCCAATCGAAAAGCTTTACAATCCACGCTCAGATATTTTGGATTTTGGGAGCAGTGAAAAAAGCTTCTTGACCATATGTAAGCCTAGAGCGAACAAGACTTATCGCCAGATGTTTAGTACTCTGACATCTTGACTCCAGTATTGCTTACTGATAACTTCAAAAAATTTAAAGTTTTTCTTGCTTTAGATAACAAGTATTCAATGTGATAACTGTGTGTGTGTGTGTGTGTGTGTGTGTGTGTGTGTGTGTGTGTATGTGTGTGTGTGTGTGTGTGTGTGTGTGTGTGTGTGTGTGTGTGTGTGTGTGTGTTGTGTGTGTGTGTGTGTGTGTGTGTGTGAGAGAGAGAGAGAGAGAGAGAGAGAGAGAGAGAGAGAGAGAGAGAGAGAGAGAGAGAGAGTGCGTGAGAGAGTGCGCGAGGATGTGTGTGTATGTGCGTGTGTGTATGTGCGTGTGTGTGCGTGCATGTGTGCGCGCGCGTGCGTGCGCGCGTGCGTGTGCGTGTGCGTGGTAAACGTTCACGCTGGCATTTTCTCAGCAGTTTTTCTGCGCCGAACTATTTAAAGAACACTACAAAGCATCGACAGTCAAGCCTATAAGCTTGCACTTAGCGTCCTAGTTCACGCATCGACATCGTAAACTTCAACACAACTTGGAATGCTACCTTTGGAGAACACAGACAACTCGCATCAGCAAAATATGTTTGACGAAGCCATGCCACCCAGAATTAAAATCAGACACTCGCTTTCCTAAGACAGCACGGCAAATACATTTCTTTAACAGCAATAGGTACTTGAAAAATCTGATCTGTTTACCTTATTGCCAGAATGACATAAATGAGTGCTAAGCGTGAGAAAGCCGATCTGGGTGCGTCAAAATAAAACGCAACGTTATACATGTTCCGTAAAAACAATGATGTCATATTACAACATTTTTGACGTTGCCACATTCGAAACAGCACTGACCTTTCCGCGGAGCTGTCGGTCAAGATGAGGACGGCATAGGAAGCCTATAGTTTCCCCATCACAGAATAGACCTGCAATGAACCAGTTCTCTGTGTGTGTGTGTGAACAGACCTCCACTTCCCTCTGCTCCTCACCCCCACCGCCCCCCCCCCCCCCCCCCCCCCCCCCCCCCCTCCTCCACTTCTCTTCAAGAATCCTTTTCCACTCACCAAGTTGGAGGAACACACACACACACACACACACATGCACGCACGCACACACACACACTCACACACGCACGCGCATACACACACACACATACACACACACGCACGCACGCACACACTATCGCACGTACGTACGCATGCACGCATGCACACACACACACACACACACACACACACAGAGGATGGGGGGGGTGGGGTGGGGTGGGGGGTGGGTTGGGGGACTGTACCCCGAGTGAGAATGCTCAGTAAAAATGTAGAAAGAACGTCCCTTTCTGCAAATGGGAAAGGGTTGGCTGTTGTTTTGTAACATCAAGATCTACTTGCACATGCACTGGGTAAGGACAGTGTCTTGTGTGTGTGTGTGTGTGTGTGTGTGTGTGTGTGTGTGTGTGTGTGTGTTGTTTGTCCCCCAACCTTTCTTTTGTGTGTGTGTGTGGTGTGTGTGTGTATGTGTGTGTGTGGTGTGTGTGGTGTGTGTGTTTTGTGTGTGTCGGCGCGCGCGCGCGCGCGCGCTGACTGTTGCCGCCAAGCGGATGAAGAAGAAAGAGGGGGTGGAGGTAAAC
>JADBJO010001649.1:127500-132500 GCA_016801955.1 Conus betulinus
GAATTAGATGTTAGGACAGGCGCTATAGAAAATTGTCATCATTAGTATTATTATTAAATTGGGGATGAAAAATTAATGCGATTGCCTGGCGTCCTCATCACAAGCTTTTTCATTCCGAAAAACAAAACAAGACCAACAAACAAAGCAAAAAGAAACAGACAAACAAACAAACAAACAAAACCGTCAATAGATCATAGTTTTACTGTTAAAAGACAATGTCTCAAATTTGCAAACAGTTGTGTTTATTGTTGTTGTTACATCTTCTTTCTTCTTCTTCTTTTTCCGTGGCCACGTCTTTTTTTCATTCCCCCCTTTTGACAGCTCTAAAAGGCTGGGCTATAATGCTACTGCTATGTTCCCCAATGCTCCTCTCCTCTTTAAACCCCCCCCCCCCCCAACCCCCCCCTCCCCGTCCTCCTCGCCTCCTTCCATGTCCCCCTCCTCCCCCCCCCAACTTGCTCTCTCTCTCTCTCTCTCTCTCTCTCTCTCTCTCTCTCTCTCTCTACCCCCTACCTAGCCTCGCAACATTACAATCCTCCGCCGTTCTGTGCTCTTCCTGTTTGTCGCCGTCGCATTGCCAGATGTTTTTTACGTGCCGCATGAAAATAGACTGCGGTCTGGATCCATTAAACCGTTGTTATGCTGTCTATTCTTTTGCCCATAGAGATGGTCGATAGTCTCTCTTCTTCTCCCCCCCCCCCCCCCCCCCTCCCTCCCTCCGACACACACACACACTCTCTCCACCCCTTTCACCTCCCCATCTTCTCCCTCCCCCCGTTCCATTCCAACCTCCTCTCTTCCTCCTCCTCCCCCCCCCCCCCCCCGCAAACCCTCCCCCCCTCCCCGCCCCCAACTGTTTCTCTCTCTTTCTCTTGAAGACACTCCTCGAAATACAAGCCTATTATACAGACAATAGTCGAACCTTGCAAAAGGGGGGGGGGGGGGGGGGGGGGGGGGGGGGAAAAGAAAGGTGAGGGGGGGGGGGGGAAAAGGGGGGGGGGGGGGGGGGGGGGTGTGGAGAAAGAAAGAAAAGACAGAAGAGAAGTGGATGGCATGACAGGGTAAAAGACACGTTGCGGGCGCAATGGAGACCAGGCTGTGGTACCGAGACACGAGTTATTCGCCCGTGCCATTGGATCTCTCCGCTGACGTCATTCCGAGCCGTGGAAGCTTGTCGCCACTTCAGAATGATCGCGCAGAGAGTTTTAAGTTGCTGTCTGGAGATCCCTCAGCTCCAACCACACTGAACAATGGCAGGGGGAGGGGGGTGTGAGAAGAAGAAGAAGAAGAAGAAGAAGAAAAAAATATCCAGACAGTTCCAGCTTGTAACAGCTCGATGAAGGTTGGTGGCTGATGTTGTTGTGATGGGGGAGGGGGTGGGGGAGGGGGAGGAGGGAGGTAGCAGGAGACGAAGAGAGGGTAGGTTGACAAGGGGAGGAGAGAGAAAGGGGGGGGGGGGGGGGGGGGGGGGGGCTACAGGGAAAGGGGGGCGGGGAGAGGTAGGGTGGGAAGGGAGCAGTGAGGGACACGATGGGGGTGGGTGGGGTGGGGGGGGGGGGGGGGGGGGGGGGGTGTTAGGCCTTTTTTGTGTGTCTTTTTCCCCTATTTTTGTGGCTTATAAACATCAGGCATTATAAGCGCATGCACGTGCGCGTGCGCGTGGACACACACACACACACACACACACACACACACACACACTTACACACACCACCACCACCACCACACACACATACATACATACATACATACACATGTGCGCGCGGTTTATTGCCCATTCATCAGTAGAAATGTAGACGTTCATCGTGCGACCAAAATACTCTGTGAAAGATAAAGAAGAATTGAGACACGCTCAAATTCTTTGACACACACACACACACACACACGCACACACACACACACACACGCACGAGCACACCATCATGCATGCACGTGCGCGCGCGCGGACACTCACGCACATATACACACACGCACACACACACACACACACACACACACACACACACACACACACACATATTCAGACACATAGACAGACATGCAGACACACCCTCCCACCCACAGAGTCCTCCAATAGAAAACAAGACTGACAAAACAGTGACATTTCCTCATCAAGTGGACTTTTCTCTTGGAAAATGGAAACGAAACACGAATCAACCCAGTCCTTGTTCACATGAGAACACAACCCATCCCACCCCCTTTCCCTCATACTCCTACCTCTCCCACCCCCCATCTCCCCACCCCACGGGGAACCTGTCACAGTCCATCACCCAGTCTCGTCCAGGCTGGCAAGACCTTCCTTCTCATCAGAACAGCCATCAACAGAGACAGCAGTTCCACTGTAGAATCAGGCTGGCAAGGCCTTCCCTCTCATCAGAACAGCCATCAACAGAGACAGCAGTTCCACTGCAGAATCAGGCTGGCAAGGCCTTCCTTCTCATCAGAACAGCCATCAACAGAGACAGCAGTTCCACTGTAGAATCAGGCTGGCAAGGCCTTCCTTCTCATCAGAACAGCCATCAACAGAGACAGCAGTTCCACTGTTGTATCAACGACGCCCAAGTGAAAGGCTCAGCAATGACGATCTACAAATCATCTACCACTAATTCCGGAGTCTTGACGACCGTTGGGGCGCTATAGAAGACTTCGCAACCAGCTTCCTCCACTCCTCCCGGTTCTCAGACGCTCTTGGGCAGTTAGCTGAGTGTGAGGGCAGTCCATGCACTGATGTTGTCCTCCCATCTCTTCCTCTGTCTTCCTCTCCTTCTGCCTCCTCGCACTGTTCCTTGTAGAATTGGTTTGGCCAGTCCTGTTGATCTTGATACGTGACCATACCATCTCATTTTCCTTCTGTTCACAGTGGACCACAGGTCTCCGTATCATCCAATGGCTTTCCTTACTGTGGTCTGGACCTCCAAATTGGTCATGTGATCTTTGTAGGAGATGCCAAGGTTCTTGCTGAAGCAAGACTTACTAACCTATCTCGCAAAAAAATGTTCACGATTGCACCAAAAATAAAACAAAGTGGTTCTCTATACGGACGCAGAAAAAAAACCGCGGTCTTAACATTATTTATGATTTGTCATAATAGTGACTATTGTCATAGTCTATCTGAGAACTCTTAAGGGTTCTCGTGGTAGTTGAAATCTAAAGCCGAGTCTGAATCTTCTCGCCACAGAAAGGACTGCATGCTTCAGGTGAAGACCCCATTCTCATCCTAATAAAAAGAGAGCGCTTCCTCCAAGTGTGGGTGAGACTGGGGGACTGAATACCGCATCTGCGATCATTCCCTGATGTCGCTGGTTCCAAGTCAAACTTCTCTTGTGGACATTCATCGCCAGAATTTCACACATGGAATAAAGCGTTCCGCGCCGACGTTAAGTCATCAGAAATGTCACGGTGGCTCTTCGGTTAAACACCTGGGTCGCATTCGGTGACCGAGGCGCTTAGAGTTCGAACCTCGGTTGTGTAACTAACACAGACGAGGCCATTTTCGCTGCCTGTGCTTTGTCGTCTTAGTGGTGCCAGAGTAGAGATAGTTCCATGCCTGTAACTCCCTGGGATGCTCAGCCCTGCCTGCTGTATCCGCTGTGGTGCCTGTGGATTCAACGTTAATGTCACTCAATAAAGGCACTTCCTAATCCAACACATTTTCAGATCGCCTACCAGTGTGTGTGTAACACATGATCTCGGCCATTCTTTGTTCCTTCATTGTCTGATCTTTTAGTTCACGTGCCAAGATCGGTGAAGTTCGCCAGCACTGCTGATCTTAGGTTCGCGTTGAAAAAGAAGTGTGTGTGTGTGTGTGTGTGTGTGTGTGTGTGTGTGTGTGTGTGTGTGTAAGTGTGTTTGTGCGTGGGCACGCGCGCGCGCGCGCGCGTGTGTGTATGTGTATGTTCGCGCGCGCGCGCGCGCGTTGTTGTTATTGATGTTTATTTCCCTGAAGAGAACAGAATCCGGTCGTGCACACCCTCTCCACCTCCAGCTGTTCCACACATAGAATTGACCTCCCCTTGACAGGAGTGTTTCTCTGGGTCAGACATGTGCACCACAGAGCCGCACCGCGAGGCAGGGCCACTCCCCCCTATTCCTGTCATCTTCTGCGATGCTTCCAAAGTTCACAGGTAGGGAAACAGTGGAATCCAAAAAAAAAAAAAAAAAAAAAAAAAAAAAAAGGGGCCTTTGAGAAACGCGACAGTCGCCGTTCATCCAAAGTGTGTGGGCATTTCATGCTCACAACACATGGCTCCACGTCCCTGCCAGCTTTGGTGAGGAAGTGATGCTGCTGGCCATTCCGAAAGCCATGTCTGTGATGTGGTGTTCGTGTCCACCTACCGTTAGGGAGCGCAGCTTTGGAACCAGAAGTAAGTGTGTGTGTGTGTGTGTGTGTGTGTGTGTGTGTGTGTGTGTGTGAGAGAGAGAGAGAGAGAGAGAGAGAGAGAGAGAGAGAGAGAGAGAGAGAGAGAGATTTGTCTTTATGCAGTGTTTGCAAGTCAGCGGCGACTGTCGTTGAATGAACGTGAAGCTAAGCAATGACTGTCGTAAGAAAAGAGCTTAATCAATATTGCTGTCCCGTGTATGGTAGATTAAAAAAAAAAAAAAAAAAAAAACAGGCACCGCTGATACTACCAAACGACTCAGTAGCAGGGCAGTGTCTCCTCTGGTGGGTTGCCACATGACGACATGGTTTAGACCAGTCTGTGTGGATAGCCTCGTTGTGAGGCGTTGACCAGATCAGCCTGGATGCTGCTGTGTAGATGGAGCAGGAATTAGCGCGTGAGATGAATGTTGCTGAAAGGGCAAGGGAAAAGAGGTCGAGAGAGAAACAAAAAGTTGATATACATCCATCAAGGGGGCTTCAGCTGCAGCTCTCTCTACATGCGTACGCTCCTTGCAAGCCTGTGCACACACGCCAGGAAATTGTTTGTGAGCTTACATCTGAAGTGCATGCGTATGTGCGTGTGCGTGCGTATGCTGTGTGTGTGCGCGCGCGCGTGTGT
>JADBJO010001649.1:137500-147500 GCA_016801955.1 Conus betulinus
TCCGCCCTCCCAACACGCTCTGGCCTGTGAGGTATGTGACTTGTCATCCACCGTCTTCAACAGTTAGCAACAACGAGTGTGAGAAGCGTCTGTATCAGGGAAAACAAAACAAAACAAAAACACCACCACAAGCATTCCAATGCAATCAAAAAACACACTCCAAAAAAAAAAAAAAAAAAAAAAAAAAAAAAAAAAAAAAAAAAAAGCTTGAGGTACACCCCCCTCCCACACTGGCACTGGCGTGTCCCATGAAGAAGGACAGCACGAGACGTGCACCAGGTAGCCTTCGTGGCCTGAGATGTCCATTGCAGGACTGGCGGATCCAGACATAACAGCAACGCACATCGTGGAAGTGGAGAGAGTCCAGGACAACGACCATCGAAACACGAAGGCAACAGAAGTATTGAATACACATACCTTTAGGCTGGTGCATCAAGGAGGGAGGGAGGGAGAGAGAGAGAGCGACAGACAGAGACAGAGGGGGAGGGTAAGGAGGAGGGAGGGAGGGAGGGAGGGAGGGAGACGGAGACACAGACAGAGAGGGTGAGCGAAGGGGGAGGGGGGGAGGGGGAAGGAGCGGAGAGACACAGAGGGACGGGGCGGAACAAGGGTCGGTCGTGTCTGAGAAGACCTCACGGTGACTGAAAGGGACCAGGGGTAGGAGCCACAGGGACAGGAAGCTCAGGAAGCCGTTCTGAGCAGGCCCCCAGCATGCAGGACAAGGTCACCCCAACACACAGCCTGGGGAGGGATGGAGCACAGGTACCCGTTTGACAGTGTAAAGTACTTTGTAGTTTGGTGTTCAGTCTCCCCCTGAACATCACCAACAACCCTCCCCCCCCTCAAAACAACAACAACAACAACAACAAAAAACAACAACAAAAACAAGGTCCCTTAGCAACAGTCAGAAACACATGGACACACAGTGTATAGATCTCAATATCCCTGCTTCAATACATAGAAAAAGAAGGTGAAGATTTCAACATCCCAGTGGAACCCGTACAGTTTGTTCTTGTTGTTGTTTTCTGATTGTACATGTAGTGGAAATCGAACAAGATTAAAAAAAAAAAAAATGGACACCCCGTCGGCCCCCCATGATCATTCCAACAAGATCTGTACAAACTGGGCACCACATCAATATCGAGTCAATGTATCGTTAAAAAAAGAAAAGAAAAAGCCAATTCCCCGAGAAAGAAGTGTAAAGGGAATCCATAAAATGGTGTTTGTAATACGCACGGACACAAAATAACACGAAATACGATCAAGTGAATGCCGTTAAAAACACGCCATTCCCGTTACCCGATTTCTGAGTTCAGCGATTGTGTATACCCCAACACCAGGAGTTATTACACTGGGGAGAGAGAGAGAGGGGGAGAAGTAAAATTTTGGTTACAAATATTCTGAACGAAGTTTCCAAACGGAGTGACTGAGGGCGGAAAATGAAGCAACATTTAGAAAGAGAGGGGGTTAGTTACCTCCAAGGATACAGACAAACAAAGTACAGGACAAAAAACACAATGCATTTCGACCTCTTGGGACTTCTTCAGGCAAAAACAAATAACCACTTACTTATCTTTTCATATTCGGCACAAAATCGAAATGGCATTTTGATTTTTTGCGCCGAATATGAGAATAAAACTGGTTCCTCGTTTTCACTGTCCTAAATGTTATTGGTGTTTGCCTGAAGAAGACTCAAGAGGTCGAAACGCATCGTGTTTCGTCCTGTACTTTGTCTGTGTCCTTGGTGGTGGGTACTAACCCCCTCTCTTTCTAAATTTTTCTTAACGAACATGAAACTGCGATGTCTTTCTCAGTTCAATTTCCATGAATATGAGCAGATCAGTGTGGTAGAATTACACAAATATGTCCATGAAAGAATTCTATTGGCAAAACTGCCTTGAATCCGCGTAGAGATACAAACATGTGCGGGTACCATGGCTTGACGTGGTGAGGGATCTAATCAAATATAAGATCGGTGTTCTCTCTTTTCAAATCGGCCACGACCCCAACAGAAACAGAACACATTCTGCATGCAACGAGCAACAACCCTCCCCCGCCCCGTCACACAACATTTGTACATCAACGCATCATCTTTACAGACTGGATATATACCTTCGAAAATGATTTGCAAATTACATACCCCTTCCATCAGAGACGTCCACGTGCAGGCAAATCATTGCACAACGTTCAGTGCGTCCTCGCTCTTCCGCTTTGATCAAAAGTGGTAAAACGACGTTCTAAACATGCAAGACAACTCTTTCCAAGAAAAAAAAAAATCGAACATCGCCTGTCACAATGCAGTGCATATAACCAATCAAGAGGAGGGACGCGGGAGAGGGAGTCTACGGAGGGAGTGCGGGTGTGTATGGACGTGTGTGAGCTTGCGGGAAGATAATACAGCATTTAACAACAACAATTAGCCGTCCATCCATCCCCCTCCCCACCCCCACCCCCCTTCCCCCGTTCTAAAGGTTACCGCTGATCACTGCACTTCAGAACGATACTGTGATCTCACCAGTGTGGGACAAAAGGCATCTTCAGCACCCACTGCGGTCCGGCTTCCGCGTGGCAAATGGCGGCAGAGCCGGCTGATGATGGTGGTGCGTTAGAACCACACAACGGTTCAGGTAGGGTTCCCTTCACTGCATAGACCCGTGGCAAGCAAGTCAAACGGGTGTTTCTGTGCCCCCCAAAACAACAGACTCTGTTCAGCCTGTTTCGGTCTGGTCTGGTCTTGACTTGCAGAAACCAACGATCAACACCCCCCCCCCCCCCCACGGGCCGCCTCACAAAAAAGTAGGAATTTTTTCTGACTTGCTCACGGGGGCAGGTTCACAAAGTTTTTTTTTTTTTTTTTTTCCTTGCCCCAGGCAAAACAATCCGCCCGCCAATCGGCAACGATCTGTACTTGTACCAAGAACTAAATGACGAAAAAGTCGGAAAACACTACTGACCATTGTCTGCCTGCCAGCAAGGAGCTCAAAGCAGACAGTCCGCGTGCTCTCTTCTGACTGGCCGGTACCTTTGCCACTCGGGCGTGGCAGCACACATAAACAACCCTTTAACTGCTAGTTTCGCCAAGCGAAAATCTCCGGCTGTCACGATGGTTATCCAACCAAGGCAAACTAGTGCTGAACTTGTATTTCCACGCAGCACCTGTCTGAAACCTGCAGCTCTTGCATCGTCTGCTCCCAGCCAGCGGAGGCCTGTGTTACTGTCCTACCACGCCCACGAGGCTCTTTGAGTGACAGGCTTTTCAATGTCGTTTCGAACAATGTTGTTTACAGGGATACACAATGGCGGTTAAAAAGAGAGATGAGATTCTGTCTTCGGCATATGGCACACCTTCAAGTAGTTAAAGAAACAGAAAACCTGAAGTACATTAATCTCAATGCGAATATCCACTTTTAGCACAAAGGCCTTTTCGGCATGACGATTCAGCCAACATGGCGCTTGTACTTTAGTAGTCCTTGTTTCAATATCAGTTTCTATCCAGCTTCAACACAATATTACCAAACTAGAATATCATTTCACTGAGAAAAAAAAAATGCATCAATAGGTCTGTGTGGGACAATTTCACTGCTGTACAATTTCGTTATGGCATTTTATTAAATAAAACAAGCACGTACATATACATGGCACAACATAGCTATTCTGCGTAGTAAACAAAAAGGCCCTATTTAGAATTAAACATATCTTTTTTTTTTCTGGCAAGAAAATGTACATTATGGCAAGGGCATTCAATTACAGTACATGTTAACCACTTTCAGTAAGGCAATACTTGATATATATTTCTTTTTTTATATGTAAAGTTTTTTTTAAATATATAAAACAGCGGAACGAAAGTATGAGGACTTTAGGCCCTTTCCAAAAGGGGGCGCCGAAAAGAACGCGGACAGCGCTGTTTTTGGTCGTGACCTTTGGCCGCCGTCCAGACAGCTGTTTGTAGGTGTTGCGGCTGAACGAACTGAGAGATGACCTAGGGAAGCACGACTCGCCACGTCACTTGATTCCAGACTGGGACAGGCGGATGTTTGTTCATGTTTGGTCAAGTGCTAATCTAAAGTAAAAAAAAGAAAAAAGAATTAACAGGAGGTTCTATGTAGCAGCATGCATCATAGCGTACACAACAAGGAGTCCAACCCGGTATGTTACAGATATCCAAAGAGGGATGAAAAAAAAAAAAAAAATCCGCAGCGGTGATTATGATGGCGGTGGGGGCGCTTCTCTGACGAGCGAGTCAACCCATCATCCTGGACGTCACACAGATGTGATTGGAAAGCAAAACAAAGCCACACCATGACCTACGTTCTTCTGTCGGCCAAACACAGACGAGCATGGACTTGCCATGACGTTCTCTGCTCGGGCTAAGAGCTCCGCCGCATGATGAGCCGTAAGAGAGACTGTTCAAATCTCATGCAGTCACATCGTCTGTGTGAAACGTTCCGGATGCCACATGACGCACCGAAAACATAACATGCCGACTTCAGAACAGACTGGCCATACTTTTGCCCGAGTCGTTGGTTGGAGGTCCCAAGTTTTCATCAAAAGTGGACGCGCCTCAACTGTTAGTCAGAGGTGAGAAGTGTGCCGGAGAGCGATGATCTTCCCTGACGTCTGAACGGAATGCCCTGTGCGAGCCTGCATCTTATGTGAACAACACAGCGCAGACTTCCGAGGGTGGTGCAGGACTGCTCCCAGTTGGTTGGTTCGGCAGTTGAGGACAGTACTTCTCTGGGTCCCACTCGCACCTTCGGGTACATCTTTATCTTAAGCTGGTTGTTACGGATTCAACAAAAAAAAAAAAAAAAAAAAAAAAAAAAAACACAAAAAAACCAAAACAAAAAAAACTGCTTCTTTCTCGGGGATACCACGGGGACATCCAGCCTGAACAAAGTGCTGGACGAAAAGTGACTGGGCGAATGGCGCTGTACCCCCAGCACCCTGTCTGAAATGCCGCGGTGGTCCCTCATTCCACCTTCTCCTCCTCCCCACGTTGATTACTTCCAGCTCTGATCGACTGAAACTTTGAAACAATGTCCACAAGACATTCTTCAGTCATAAATTGGTATCCGTCCACTACAGGTTTTACGGAATCCAGTTTAAAAAAAAAAAAAAAAAAAAAAAAAAAAAAAGTGTCGTCATCTTCATTGCAGTTAGGTGAAACTTATCCTCCATACAGATTTTATGAAAGCCAGTTGAAATAATATGATTAATTATCACCAAGATTTTGACTGCTATGATTATCATTGTGACTGTCATTATTACTATTGTGCCGAAGGCCGATGGGTCCCGAGGCATTCCATCATGTTCTGGTAACGCTCGTGGCACTGTGGCTTTCCACGCGGCATGGCACTCTCGGAACACCATCTCCACAGACGTGGTGAAGGCATTCGGTAATCCGGACTCGTTTGGGGCTCCCTGTTTCACTGTGGCCCAAACAGTTCCATGCACGTGCTGTCAGCTGCATGACACGCATCATCAAAATGGGGCTAGAGGGCTGACATTTACAAACAGCCGACGAGTGAAGCCCACAGGGGATCTGGGACACTTTATACATTGGTCCACAGAGAACAGAGTGGCGTTGTGTGAATCACCAAAATGAAGAGGGGCATAACGGGGAAACAAACTTACCTACCACGAAACACAGTTCTCCACTAACAAAAAACCATACAGAGAGAGAGAGAGAGAGAGAGAGAGAGAGAGAGAGAGAGAGAGAGAGAAGAAGAAGAGAGAGAGGAGAGGAAGGGAAGGAGTGGCCTGGGGTGATGTAGAGGTGTCAGGAAGCGAGAGTGGAGAGGACGTCACAGGTAAAGTCAATACCCATCTGACACACGTCTGTGACTCGGCAATTCCTTTTTTTTTTGTTTGTTCATTAAACACACACACACACACACACACACACACACACACACACACACACACACACAACTTGTCCTTCAATGTGAACACACGAACAACTAACTTTCACAAACCCCTCCGACCGTCACAGAGCCCTCACACACAGAGCCCAGACAAAAACGGGAAAACAGTTCTCCAGAACCCATCACACCACTTCATCGGGGTCAGAAGCAAGCCCCCTGCTTGCGCTACTTTTCCGATGAGAAAATGTCCAGGGAAACGACGACAGACGACCCCTTAAATCGGAACGGGGAGGAAAAGCACATGCAAGAGGTAGCCACGTTTTAGGGGTCAAATACAAAAGAAAACAACCCCCCCCCCCCTCCACCACAGTCGTTTCGTTTCCAGTGTAACACCCACACACGCACACACACACACACACACACACACCCCCCACTCCACCATTAACAACGCACCCATTGTGCAGGCAATATGGAATCCATGAAGAATACACATTTCGCCTGTCCTGTTTCCCAGCAGAAAACAGAAAGAAGCGCTTTTGGAGGTAGTAGGATTCAAAGAGAATGTTTTTGAATGGATTTGTGTACACGTGCAAAACAATTTCTGCAACTTTTAAGGCGTTGAACACGAATACAACAGTCCCCTACCTCTGCACCCTCTACTTTTCCACCCGCCGCCACCCCTCCCTGACCCTTTTCCCTCTTTTTTATCTTTTTTTTTTTTTTTTCTCGATCCTCTCAAGTGGCACAGAAATTAAAAGATTTCACAAAAAGGGCCTAAATTCAGGTTACTTCAAACTCTCGAAATACTACAAGAACATCCTACCTACCGTATCAGCTTCTTACTTTGTCGTGTTCACTGCGCTGAACAACAGCATGTATATACTACGATGACCACTTGTGCACTATCTTACTTGTTAAGAAGAAGCCATTCCTTAGGTTTCGTCCGAATACACATTTCTTAAAAGCAAATCATGGCACTTCAACACGTCAGAGACTTGCATCATCTCAGACAGAAACAATTCGCAACCTGCGTAAATATTCAATAATGTACAAAAAAAAAAAAAAAAAAAAAAAAAAAAAAAAAAAAAAAGCAGAGACGAGAAAAACCATAGCCAACCAACAGACTGACATCCCTGACCTGATCGGAAATAAGCGAGAAAAGCACTTTACTTGCACGAGGTAGCCGCGTTTTTTTTTTTTCTTTTTCCTTTTTTTTTTCTTGGTGTGTGTGTGTGTGGGGGGGGGGGGGGGGGGGAGGGGGGAGGGGGGGGGACGACACAATAAGACGTTTCGATTCCACGGAAACAGCACATTAATTTTGCTGGCGATCTTTCGAGAGGTTCAGAAAGTATACAAATCCACCAAATTTCTTTAGAAATTAAAAAAGAAAGAGGGTTTAGGATGCAGTAACGATTAACAAAAAAAAAAAAAAACAACAACAACAAAAAACAAAAAAAAAAAAAAAAAAAAAAAAAGCAGATTTGTACACGGCCAAAACTATGGAACGTTTATAGCTTTGAGCACGTCTCCAGCGCTCACCACAGTAGCACCAACTTCTTCTATGGCGCTTCCCCCCCCCCCCCCCCCCCCCCCCCCCCCCCCCCCCGTCCCCCTCCCTACAATCTCCCCTACACAGAACAACTGTTGAAGGTCTGTTCTACAAAAGAAAGCTCAAATCAAGACGAATCTTCCAATACTACAGGACATTCTGCCCGTCATGTGTAATTTGACACATCCGCTGCCTCCCCCCCTCCCCCCCACTCCCTCCTCCCGGTCCCCTGCAACAGTATTTCAATACACCGTAAAACTAGTAGTTTTGTCCCATAAACAAACTACTCGTGTGCCTTACTTTATTTGAAAGAAATTTTGAACAACTTCCGTTGAGGAAAAAAAAAAAAAAACAAACAAAAAAACAAAAACAAAAAAAAAAATCAAGCCAGCCGGGGCTTTTTAAACTGTATATATATGGGGATTGGCAAGCGTTTGTTGTACCAAGTGTCTCTTACATACCTGACCCACAAAAGCAATAAAAAAAAAAAAGCCGTTTTGAGCGATTTTGTTTTTGGTTATATACTAATGAAATCAAAACTGTAACAGCATAAAGGTTGTTTATTCATCTTTTTCGACCAGATTAATTCTGACTGATAATCAATTGTACGCCAACCACAAAGCGTGCTCAATAACTGCAAAAGTGCAGGATACACATTTAACACTGAGCGCCTGAATACACACACACACATATGTAAATCGGATCTGTTAGCGTAATACATATCCCAAAAGCAAAGGACACGCAAAAACGTGAGCGTCTGCTGGTTGAAGAGTTTTGTTTCCCGTGTCCACCATCCCCTTGTGATCAATACGACTTCTGATG
Organism: Conus betulinus; assembly: GCA_016801955.1. Classification (NCBI taxonomy): domain Eukaryota; kingdom Metazoa; phylum Mollusca; class Gastropoda; order Neogastropoda; family Conidae; genus Conus; species Conus betulinus. Next base: position 145,736 of record JADBJO010001649.1, read on the forward strand.
ATTCCACTACGGTGTACCATTTAGAGTTCATTACATCAGAATTCCTTTCCATCACATGTCATTTGGGGAAAAAAAAAAAAATTCCTTGAAAGGGAAAAAAAAGTTGCTGTTTTCCGCCTTTGCTATGCATTTCATACAGCAATAAAACAATTGTTATCAAACCAAAGCAAAACCCCACGCACACACAAAAGAAAGTGTATGTTATCAATTGTAACTTTCTCCTCACTGTTTAAGTTTCAGAACCGCACGGTTATGAAACCGACATAAACAGAGAAAAGATGATGATGTGAACGATACCACGATCCTAACCCTTCCTCCCTAGTTCCAAACTGGTCCGTGCCCTCCAGAGAATGAACGCACTTTATCTCGCGGCTACAGCCAGTTCATTAAAGACGGCCTGACCCCATCACTACCGCCTGGCGCGCACATACCAACCCGCCAGCATCCACATACATTGCGCATTACGACGTTACCTGGGCAGCAAACTGTGAAAAAACACTAGCCCGCACGCGCTGGTGTACACACACACACGCGCGCGCGCGCGCGCTGGCATACGGGTAAACATAAGAGAGAGAGAGAGAGAAAAAAAAGAGAAAGGAAACGACATGTCATTCCATCAATCATGTTCATACCATGAGCACATTTGTGGTTTACTGTGGAATACAAAACGGGATAACACGGCTCGCTAGTGTTTCCCGTCTCTAAAGAGACGCTGGACAGTTTTACAGAATTGGAGTGAATTCTTTTCTTTCCTTCCATTTAAAAAAAAAAAAATTCTTTCTGAGGAATCCGACCCCCAGTTTGGGGGAAAAATGTTGGAATAAAGAAATACCTTGCGTCTCATTCCCTGCTCTTTCTCTCTCTCTCTCTTTCTTTCTTTCTCTCTCTCTCTTTTCTCTCTCTCACGCACACACTGTTCAAAATTATGTAAACAAAGCACACACGCAATACAGACACACGCAGCAGAACCAAAGAAAGAAAGCACCATACTAAGCGTAAACTACTTATTTCAGTCATCGGTTCACTAGCAAAACCACTGATCTCTCAGGTCATAAGCTTCACCACATCTCGGTCAAGACGTTACGAACATAACCACTTATCTCAGACACGACGTTACAAACATAACCACTTTATCTCAGTCATCAGTTTTACAAATATGACGGCGTTTTGGTTATGTTAAGTGTGTATGTACTCAAGTAGTTTTAGCATGACAATTGAATGCCCATAAGAAAACCAGAACTTTCCGGGAAACGGTTTCAAACACACACAAATAAACCCAAGAGAGAGAGAGAGAGAGAGAGAGAGAGAGAGAGAGAGAGGGGGTGGAAGTGGAGGAAAAGAATGGGAGAGATGGGGAAGGCAAGTTTGAAAGGGGGGGGGGGGGGGGGGGGGGGAGAAGCAGACACGCACGCCAGATTTCGGCTTTGTGTGGTCGACTGATCAATATAAAACACAGTTCTAGCTGTATACCACGTCTTTGGTTTGGGTCAAGAGACTCGGGGGAAACCGATCGTGTGCTCCGTGTAGTTTTATTCATTTCCAATGGATGCAAATTGCTGGGATCGCTTGGATTTCGGTAAGAACACAGCTGGAGATACCAAACCTCAACTACGGGGCGAGCGGGGGGGGGGGGGGGGGGGGGGGGGGGGGGGGGGAGGGGGGAGGGGGAGGGGGGGGGAGGAGGGGGGGGAGGAAAGAAAGGAAGTCAGAGGTGTGTTAGTCATAAGAGTGGGACGAAAGAATGTGTTAACACCGCACTTTGACA
>JADBJO010001649.1:150000-157500 GCA_016801955.1 Conus betulinus
TCACCTCTCTCTGACAGTTTTTTCTTCTTCTTCTTCTTCTTCATTTTTTCCTTTAATTCAACCAGACTTCCTTCTAGGGTGCAGAAGCTTAGCTGGTCCTTGTGACTTTCAACTTTCTTCCTGTGATAATTTATGGGATCCTTCATGTCCTCTTATCCCCTGGCCTCGTCCCAGTCACCACATCTTGTTGGCGGACCTGACAGTTAAACCGCTGTCATCTATCCACAGCAGGCAGCAGGCCCGTCTTCTTCAGTCCGCGTCTGCATCACCGAAGTCGTTGTTCAGCATCTCCTGCTGATGCTGCTCGCGCTTCCTCTCCAGTCTCCGCTGCTCCTGCTCCAGCATGCGGTGCTCGTGCTCCAGCTGCTCCAGACGCTTCATCTGCTCCTCGGAGAAGGCCGTCTGCTGCTGGATGGCCTCCTGACTCAGCCCTTGCTCCAGCCGCGCTCTTGTCCAGCAGCTCCCGCAGCTGCTTCATCTCCTCCTGCAGGGACTCCAGCTCGATGCGCAGCTTGTTGTTCTCGCTCTCCAGGTACTCGGACTTGGCCTCACGGAGGCGGGTGAGGTTCTTGCGGTTCTCGCGGCACTTTCGGGCGGCTTCGTTGTTGCGGCGCCGGCGTTCGATGTACTTGGGGTCCAGGTGTCTGGGGTCCGGAGGGTTCCTGCCCGCTGCTGCCCCCCGGGCACCTCCCCCAGCCAGGCTGTCCTTCTTGACCAGGGACAGTGGCGAGGCCTGGGCCAGGGCGATCTCCGACAGCTGGTTCAGGCCCACGAAGGACGCCCCCGCCATGCCCAGGGCCCCGGGGTAGCCCGGGTGGGGGGTGGCGACAGCTCGGAGGGGATCTTGTGCCGGAGTTTGAGTGGCAGGGAGGACTGGGGCGGGCTGCTGGGCCCGTTGCTGTTGCGGCTGCTGCTGGAGTCCCCCCCCCTCCGCCCATCCCCTCCCGCCCCGAGTCGCAGTCCCGGGAGTCATCCTCGCTGGAGCGTTTGTTGACGGTCAGCTGCAGAGGCTCGTCCGACGCTTCGTCGCTGCTGTGGCTGCTCATGGGCGCGACCTCTGCAGGGAGTGAGGGGGGCCGTGGTCGTAGGGGGTGTGTCTGGAAGAAAAGCTGCCCAGCCCTCCTCCTCCTCCGGCACTGGCGGCAAACTGAGCAGCAGCGGCGGCGGCCGTGGCGGAGGCAGAAAGTCCTCCCATGCCCGGGGGCGAGGAGCTGGGGGCAGGTCCGTAGCGCGGGTACATGGGGTGAGCGTCTTTAGAGCCCTCCTCCCCGTACCCGTCCTGAGGCTGCCCGGAAGGCCCGCCCCGCAGCCCCAGCTCCCTCTCCTCCTCTGCCCTCGCGTTTCACCAGCATGTTGTTATGGGCGTGCAGCAGGGGCGGGGCCTGGCCGTCAGGCTTGGCGTGAGGCACGCGCAGTCTGTGGGGGCTGCCGGACAGGAAGTAGGCCATGGGCGAGGGCCTGGGCGGGGAAGACGGCGGGCAGAGTGGCCTGCTGCAGGGTCACCGGCATGGTGCTGGGGGTCACGGCCAGCAAAGGCGGGGGGTCACTGAAGGGGGTCATTCCCGCCGCGTTCAACCCTCCGCTGCCGTTCACCCCCTTCACAGGTCCACCCGAGGGGGGAGGGATGGGATGAGGCTGAGGAGGAGGGGGGGGGGGAGGCGAGGGGGAGGCCCTCATGTTGTCGGGGTGGTCCTGGTCCACAAAGGGGCGGTCCAGCGGCAGGCCGAAGTGCTTCTTCAGGCAGCTGAGCTCGCTGCGCAGGCGCATGTTGTCCTGCTCCAGGGCCATGATGCGGTTCTCCAGCACCATGTCGTGCAGACGCCGCTTCTCCCGGGACCTCCGCGCCGCCTGCAATGCACCACCATCATCATCACACTCAGTCCGCTGCCTGCAATGCACCACCATCATCACCACACTCAGTCTGCTGCCTGCAATGCACCACCATCATCATGACACTCAGTCTGCTGCCTGCAATGCACCACCATCATCATGACACTCCAGTCTGCTGCCTGCAATGCACCATCATCATCATGACACTCAGTCTGCTGCCTGCAATGCACCACCATCATCATCATGACACTCAGTCTGCTGCCTGCAATGCACCACCATCATCATCATGACACTCAGTCTGCTGCCTGCAATGCACCACCATCATCATCATCATCACACTCAGTCCGCTGCCTGCAATGCACCACCATCATCATCATCACACTCAGTCTGCTGCCTGCAATGCACCACCATCATCATCATCACACTCAGTCTGCTGCCTGCAATGCACCACCATCATCATCATCACACTCAGTCTGCTGCCTGCAATGCACCACCATCATCATCATCACACTCAGTCTGCTGCCTGCAATGCACCACCATCATCATCATGACACTCAGTCTGCTGCCTGCAATGCACCACCATCATCATCATGACACTCAGTCTGCTGCCTGCAATGCACCATCATCATCATGACACTCAGTCTGCTGCCTGCAATGCACCATCATCATCATGACACTCAGTCTGCTGCCTGCAATGCACCATCATCATCATGACACTCAATCTGCTGCCTGCAATGCACCACCATCATCATGACACTCAGTCTGCTGCCTGCAATGCACCATCATCATCATGACACTCAGTCTGCTGCCTGCAATGCACCACCATCATCATGACACTCAGTCTGCTGCCTGCAATGCACCATCATCATCATGACACTCAATCTGCTGCCTGCAATGCACCACCACCATCATCATGACACTCAATCTGCTGCCTGCAATGCACCACCATCATCATGACACTCAGTCTGCTGCCTGCAATGCACCACCATCATCATGACACTCAATCTGCTGCCTGCAATGCACCACCATCATCACACTCAATCTCCCTCTCTGCTAACCCCGATTTCTTTGTTTCTTTACAGATGCATTTCAGCTGCCCAAAACCCTGGATACAATCACACACAGAGATGAAAGAAAAGAAAAATATATAAATGAAGTTGGGGTGGGAAGATGAGAGCCGGGGGGGGGGGGGGGGGGGGGGTGGGAGGGTGATTGCACTCAAGTCAGACACCGACGATGCATTTCCCCTGAGGTCGCCTGAATCTGGCAAAGAGGAACCTGCAATAACGAGAAAGTAATACAGGTCTCTGCGACAGAGACCATACTACCTCTGGTAAGGGAAAAGGGGGTGGGGGAGGGGGTGGGGGTGGGGGGAGGGGAGCACGTAGGTGGCTTGAGGAGGGTACACGGAACCACAGCAATCACTGCTGAACATCACAGAGTGACCTGGCCCTAGTGTGAAGAAGCTGTCATCCTGGGGCTGGTGAACTGCTGCTGCTGGTGCTGGCAATGTCTGGCACTAGGCGGTGGCTGCGTGCATTGAGGAGCACAGGCAACGGGGTCAGCCACGGTTAGCTATAAAACAGTGTGGCACTGCAGGAAAACAAACAACAACAACAACAACAACAACAACTAAAACCCAAACGAACAAAACAGATGAAAACAATAACCGGCCAACCCAAAAACTATGATAAAACACAACACAGCACCAAGTCCGCGCGCGCGCGCACACACACACACACACACACACACACACACACACACACACACACACGCACGCACCCTCACCTCGTTGTTCTTCCGCCGCTTCTCCCAGTACTGCTCGTCCTTCTTCTCCTCGGGGGATGAACTCGCGCTGGCGGCGGCCGTTGTAGCCCTTCTCTCCCCCACCCCGGCCCCCCTCCCCGCCGCAGGAGGAGGAGTAGCCCCCCTCGGGGCTGCCCCCGGACGCCTCCAGCTCCAGGACCCCGGCCCCGGGGATCAGGGGCGGCGGACCTCCCCGCTCGGGGAAAGCCGGCATGTCCGGCGGCCCCCCCCGCTCCCCCCGGCCCCGGGGCCCGCTCCCCCACCCCCGCCCCCAGCTGCCCTGGGCTCGTGCAGGTGGTGGGAGGGGAGGTCCTGACCGACCCCCTCCCCCGTGACGGTGGTGTCCGGGAGGGGGTGGTGGGGTGGGGGGTGGGAAGGGGGCGGGGTTGTGGCGGAGGAGGAGGAGGTGGAGGAGGAGGAGGAGGGGGGGAGGCGGGGCACTTTCTCCGAGGGCTCCCCTTCCGTCAGCATCCTGAAGCCCACTTCCAGGAAGTGCGCGCTCTGCAGTGACCCAAGTCTGCAACAGGCACAGGGGGGACGACTGCAGTTCAACCAGATAAACTGGAAAGCAACGAGCTTAAAACCAGATGAACCGTCAAAGCATCAACTTAAATAAGACGGACTGTCACAGAATGGACTTGAGCGAGACAGGCTGTTAAAGAATGGACCTAAACAAGACGGACTGTCAAAGAATGGACTTAAACGAGACGGACTGTCAAAGAATGGGACTTCAACGAGACGGACTGTCAAAGAATGGACTTACACGAGATGGACTGTCAAAGTAGAACGAACTTAAGCGAGATTAACTGACAGAGTAGAATGAACATAAACGAGATAAACGATAATGAACTTCAATGAGATGAACTGACAAAGCAGAATGAACTTAAAACGAGATGAACTGACAAAGCAGAATGAACGTGAAACGAGATGAACTGACATACTGAGAAACTAGAATGAACTTCAACGAGATGAACTGACAAAGTAGAATGAACTTTATACAAGATGAACTGACAAAGCAGAAATGAACTTCAACGAGATGAACTGACAAAGTAGAATGAACTTCAACGAGATGAACTGACAAAGCAGAATGAACTTCAACGAGATGAACTGACAAAGCAGAATGAACTTCAACGAGATGAACTGACAAAGCAGAATGAACTTAAACGAAATGAACTGACAAAGCAGAATGAACTTCAACGAGATGAACTGACAAAGCAGAATGAACTTAATTTGAAATTAACTGACAAAGCAGAATGAACTTAAACGAGATGAACTGGCAAAGTAAAATGAACTTAAACAAGATGAACTGGCAAAGTAGAATGAACTAAAACGAGATGAACTGACAAAGCAGAATGAACTTAAACGAGATGAACTGGCAATGTAAAATGAACTTAAACAAGATGAACAAAGCAGAATGAACTTAACTGAGATGAACTGGCAAAGCAGAATGAACTTAACTGAGATTAACTGACAAAGCAGAATGAACTTTATACGGGATGAACTGACAAAAAGTAGAATGAACTTAAAACGAGATGAACTGACAAAGAAGAGTGAACTGAAAACGAGATGAACTGACAAAGTGAGATGAACTTTAAAACGTGTGTGTGCATGCGTGCGTGCGTGTGTGTGTGTGTGTGTGCGCAAGCACGCGCGCGCGAGTATGTCTGCGTATGTGTGTGTGTGTGTGAGAGAGAAAAAGAGAGGCAGAGAGGGAGAGAGAAGGGGGGAGAAAGAAAGAGAGGAGAGGAGGGAGGAGGGTAGAGAGAGAGCGAGAGAGAGGGAGGGGAAGAAAGAGAGAGGGGGAGAGAGGGTGAGAGAAAGGGGCAGAAAGAGAGAGAGAGAGAGAGTGAGAGGGGGGAGGGGAGAGAGAGAGAGGGGTGGGGAGGGGAGAGAGAGAGAGAGAGGAGTGGGTGGCAGTAGACAAACATCAGTTTAAAAGGAAACTGCGCTGATGTGATGCTAACAACACTCCCCCCCTCTCCCCCCCCCCCCCCCCCCCCCCCCCCCCCCCCCCCCCCCCCCCCCCCCCCCCCGTCCTATGATCGTATGCTCCTTCTTTCTCCCTAAACCCAGTCTCCTTCATCAGAAGACAGCTCCTAAACACACAAACAAAAACAAACAAACACACACACACACACACACACACACACACACACACACACACACACACACACACACACACACCATTTCATCCATTAATTGTTGTATTAAGATTTCTGTTTTTTTGTTTGTTTGTTTGTTTCGTTTTTTCTTTCCTTCTTTTTTGTTTAGTTTAGTTTTCAGTTTAGATAATATATAAATATATATACATGTATACACTCACATACAAAGACCTACATACACGCTTATATAACATATAGGCTTATTCACTCAATCATTCATTCCTTTCAGTCATTCTCTTCATTCGTTCACGTTTAATATCACCCAAAGTGAACAGACGTTAAACAGAAGAACGAACGAGCGAAACAGACGTTAAACAGAAGAACGAACGAGCGACACACACACACACACACACACACACACACACACACACACACACACACACACACACACCAAAACGCAACAAAATACAAAACGTTTCGGTGCAGAAATCTCCTTTCAAATCGATTTCCCTTTCGGCTGTTTCACATATCATGAACCTGTGGCGGAGACTGGACATAATCTATTCGCATTAATTAAAAAAAAATGAACCGAACAGCAAGCCTTTTCCTGTCTCCGCGGTAAATAATTCTCCGCACTGCACGTAACTCTCAGCTTGTACAGAGAATTCTCACTAATTATCTCTGCTTCCTCCCCCTCCCTCCCTCCCTTTCACACACACACACACACACACACACACACACACACGCACGCACGCACGCACGCACGCACGCACACACACACACACACACACACACACACACACACACACACACACACACACCGCGTGCGCAGGCACACACACGCATAGAAGAACCAGCTCTGATTCAAAATGAACAAGACCACCCCATCGCCCCCCCCCCCCCCCCCCCCCCTCTCAGAAAGTGACCTTGACGTCACACAATACAGCGACAAGAAAACAAAACGAAGCCAAACCTCCGCCCCATCCACCCCCCCTTCCCCATTCCACCATCCTTCCACTAACCTACCTAACTACAAGGGTCTAGGAATAACACACCCAACTCTCGCCGCATCCACTTAATATTCACATCCAGATGATATAACAGTTTCAGGGAATGGTGCCGCGTTATCAGTGTCGTGTGTGTGCGTGCGCGCGCGCGCGCCCGCGTTTGTGTGTGTGTCTGCACGTGCATGCGTGTGTGCGTACGCGCGCGCACGTGTGTGTGTGTGTGTGTGTGTGTATGTGTGTGTAGGAGTGTGACTGCACGCGTGCATGCGTGCGTGTACATGTGCGTGCGTGCGAGCATGTGTGTAGGTAAATGCGTGCGACTGCGCGCTTGTGTGTGCGCGTGCGTGCGTGCGTGCGTGCGAGTGTGTGCGTGTGTGTGTGTGTGTGTGTGTGTGTGTGTGTGCGTGCGTGCGTGCGTGCGTGCGTGCGTGCGTGCGTGCGTGCGTGCGTGCGTGTGTGTGTATGCCCGCGCACGTGCGTGTGTGCGTGTGCATGCGTAAGTCTCTCTGTGTGTATTTGTAGGTGCGCGTGCGTGTGTGAGATAAAACAAGGGAGAGAAAGAGAGAGAGAGACAGAGACAGAGATAGAGAGGGAGAGAGAGAGAGACAGAGAGACAGACGAGAAATTACATTTTTTTGACTATTTAAAGAAAAACTAATGATAACAAAAAGTGGATCAACGCTGTAAGAAAGCGGCACGGCGTTCGTGTATTCCTGTGAAGACAGAGAAGCGCTCTCCCCTCTGCTTGCCCCCTC
>JADBJO010001649.1:165000-170000 GCA_016801955.1 Conus betulinus
ACATCATCCACAACCACCCTCTCTCTCTCTCTCTCTCTTCCTTCCACCGACGCAAACATGTTATTTGACTCCCCCCCCCCCCCCCCCCCTCCCTCCCACACTCTTCACACCATCTCTGCCCCTTCTTTTTTTCACGTCAAAATCTTATTCGCCTCCAGCTCCTCTCCTCTCCACCCCCCCCCCCCCCCACCACCCCCACTCCTTTCACACGCTTTACTTTAGCCCCTCCCCAGATCAGGTCGACACTGGTACCATGGCTCGTATCAGACCTGGGCACGCATTGTGAACAGGCATCCCTCTCTCTGAGAGAGAGAGAGAGAGAGAGAGAGTGTGAGTGTGTGTGTGTGTGTGTGTGTGTGTGTGTTTCACCTTGCTAACAGCCTTTCAAACGGTCATTCTGAAAAGAAACAGAACCGACCAAAACATGGACGTGGCAGTCACTGTAAGGCGAAGAGGACAGGACACACGTCACGAACTGAACATTGTTGCGTGCGTTCTTGCCAAGCCCCGTTCTCTCTCTGCCCCCCCCCCCCCCCCCCCCCCCCCCAAACTGACTGTTCACCACCACCCTTCTCCTACCCCTTTCTCCACCTCGACGACTCCCCCCCCCCCCCCCCCCACCTCCCCCCCCCTCCCCCCCCCCCCCCCCCCCCCTATCTTCTTATCTTTCCTTCCAGTCTCCGGTGTGATCGACACTCCTCTCAGGAAAAAGGTGCGAAAAACAACGCACTTCAACGACACCGGCAACAAAGTACAAAGTCATCTCCACCCACCCCCTCCGTCGTCTCCCCTTCCCCCCATCTCACTCCTCCCTCCCACCCTCTCTCTCTCTCTCTCTTTTTCTCCGCAATCTGTTCATCTTTCTTGCCTTTTTTTTTTTTTTTCTTTTCTTTTTCTTGGCGCAGCGGCGAATGACTCGCTCGCCGCCTCATGAATTTTCACGGTAGAATCTCCAATAAACGCGTTGATCTGAACCGATAAGTCAGTTCACGGAGTTCAAATTTAATGGGAAGCGGTCTTGGGCAACAAACGTGTTGATTTCACATCATTCAAGTCACCCACTCACCTCTCTCTCTCTCTCTCTCTCTCTCTCAGCTACCTCTCTCTCTCTCTCTCTCTCTCTCTCTCCTCTAGAGCTCTGACTCCAAGCGTCAGCAGTTCAATCAAGTGGGTCCAGGGTATATCTTTTTTTTTTTTTTTTCCGATTTCCTTTCAGCAGCGGACCAGTGTGACACCAAGATCAGTAGGCCTTCTGGTTGTATCGCGCGATATGATCTTATGACACACGGGGAACAAGTCCCCACAGCCATTTCTCACGTTCGTGACAACTGTTGGCCGTTCGTTCTTTGGGTCTTTTTTTTTTCTCTTCAAACATTAATTCAGATTTTACGGAAGAAAGATTTTTTTAACGAAGTTTTTTGGGGTGCGTTCTTTAGAAGGTGTATTTGTGTGAATGGTATGAATATATATATATGTGTGTGTGTGTGTGTGTGTGTGTGTGTGTGTGTGTGTGTGTGTGTGTGCGTGCGTGCGTGCGTGCGTGCGCGCGCGCTCGCGCGCGTGTGTGTGTGTGTTTTGTGACTTGTCAGCTGACTTCAATGTGGTGACAGCCCTGACATGGCCCTTTGCGGTCTTTTTGTTGTTCAGTATACGTGCAGCATTTTCTCCCCTTCCATTAGTAACCTTTTTTCCCCTACAAGTCCCCCCCCCCCCCCCCCCCCCCCCAGCATATACAACCGACAGTCATTCCCACTCTTCGTGTTCTGCTCGGTACAGTTGGTCACTCTGTCCCACCAGCCAGCGCTCTTTTCATGCAGCCAGTTTCCTTTCTCCGCATGTGCCACTAGTCATGTTCCCATGCAATCAGTCTTGCCTCTGCACGTGCAACTTGTGCTCAACCTTCAAAGGCCACTACCCTCTTCTGGCTGCCAGTTATCCGCTGAACTTGCAACCCGCACTGTTCACATGCAACCCGCACTGTTCACATGCAACCCGCACTGTTCAACCCCAGTACTGTTCACATGCAACCCGCACTGTTCACAGGCAACCAGTACTGTTCACATGCAACCAGTACTGTTCACATGCAATCAGTACTATTCACATGCAACCAGTACTATTCACATGCATCCTGTACTATTCCTCCACACATTGATCACAAACGATGGGCTGTGGATGACATAGTTTGGGGGATGTATGACACACTACGGACCACTGATGTAATATTATAGACTATGGATGACATAGTTTGGGGGATGTATGACACACTACGGACCACTGATGTAATATTATAGACTATGGATGACATAGTTTGGGGGATGTATGACACACCATGGACCACTGATGTAATATTATAGACTATGGATGACATAGTTTGGGGGATGTATGACACACACTACGGACCACTGATGTCATATTAGGGATTATGAATGACATAGTTTGGGGTATGTATGACACACTACGGACCACTGATGTCATATTGTAGACTATGGATGACATACTGTGGGGGTGTATGACACACTATGGACCACTGATGTCATACTGTAGACTATGGATGACGTACTGTGGGGTGTGGGGATGATGACACACTATGGACCACTGATGTCATACTGTAGACTATGGATGACATACTGTGGGGTGTGGATGACACACTATGGACCACTGATGTCATACTGTAGACTATGGATGACGTACTGTGGGGTGTGGATGACACACTATGGACCACCACTGATGACATACTGTGGGGTGTAGACTATGGACCACTGACATACTGTGGATTGTGTGGATGACACACTATGGACCACTGATGTCATACTGTAGTAGACTATGGATGACACATACTGTGGGGTGTGGATGACACACTATGACACTATGACTGTGTCATACTGTAGACTATGGATGACGTACTACGGGCTAGGCATGACTTGCTGTGGACGACATGCAATCATCATGGGACAAAACTCTCTACCCACGTATAACATACCATGGGCTATGGGTGACATTATGAGTCGTGGATGGGCGTTATGGGCTACTGAAGATACACTATGGTGATTGTAGATGACATATCACTGGAACACACAGCTGACGTACTATAACAATGGATGAAAGGCTGTAAGTTACGGATGACATGCTATGGACTATATACAATATACGGGCTACGTGTGACTTACTGTGGACTACAAACTACACACTACGGACCGTGACTGACACAGCACGGGCTCTGAATAATACGTGTAAGCTAGACTCTATGTATGTATGATAGATTAAAGGGTATGGGCCACTTAATTTGGAAGTTAATCAAACTCTCTCTCTCTCTCTCTCTCTGTCTCTGTCTGTGTGTGTGTGTGTGTGTGTGTGTGTGTGTGTGCGTGCGCGCGCGTGCGTGAATGTGTGTGTGTGTGTGTATGTGTGTGTGTGTGTGTGTGTGTGTGTGTGTGTGTGTGTTTGTGTGTGTGTGTGTGTGTGTGTGTGTGTGTGTTCGTGCATGCGCGCTTACCTGTGTGTGTTGTGTGTTGTGTGTGTGTGTGTGTGTGTGTGTGTGTGTGTGTGTGTGTGTGCGCGTGCATGTGTGCGTGCGTGCTTGTGTGTGTGTGTGTGTGTGTGTGTGTGTGTGTGTGTGTGAGTGTGCGTGCGTGTATGTGTGTGTGTGTGTGTGCATGTGAGTGTGTGTGTGTGCGTGTGTGTGTGTGCGGCGCGCGCGCGCGCGCGTGCGTGCGTGAGAGAGAGAGAGAGAGAGAGAGAGAGAGAGAGAGAGAGAGAGAGAGAGAGAGAGAGAGGAACTTGGAGTCGCACTAACTTTCCTGGTAATCGTGTATAAAGCATTATCAGCAGGGGAAACTCGTAACATCAGTACACCCTTCTGCAGATTCGGGAAGGAAGGAAGGAAGGACGGAAGGAACGAACGAATAAACACACTAGATGGGGTGTGTGTGAAGGGGGGAAGACAAGGTAGGGAACAGGGGGTGGGTGGGGGGGGGGGGGGGGGGGACGGGGAGATAAGGTGGAGGGAGGAAGAGGAGAGAGCGAGTGAAAGGGCGGGGCGAGGTGGTGGCAGCTTTTATAACGCTGCGAGGGCGTTCTATTCGTTGTGCGTTCTTGCTTATACTACTAGATATCTCGGGTCTGAGAAACTCGCGACCTTGAGAACGCCTTTGTGTGATACGAGCAGCTATTTTCTGAAGCGCGCCTTTCCTTTCAGCCCTCCCCCCCCCCCCCCACAACTCCCACCCCCTCCCCTCGCCCTAAACAGCCCCCCTCCCTCTCTCTCTCTCTCTCCTTGTCCCCTCTCTAAGCACCCCTCTGCCAGTTTCCATTCTCCTCTTCTTCCCCTCCGCTCTGTTTGGGGCGCTCCGTTCAGCCGCACTCTTTTCAGTCTCTCTTCCCTTACAATTCTTATCTTGCAGCAGGGCTTGGGAAGGGTCGGTTGGCGCGCGGCGGGGGTGACGCAATGCTGAGTAATGGCGGAAAAACACGGTTACCACCACTGAGGTCATCGTTTGGGAAGGGGGTGGGAGGGGGGGGGGGGGGGGGAAGGGGGGGGGGTCAAAATTTCAAAAAAAAAAAAAAAAAAAAAAAAAAGAAAAAAACAAAGAAAGGTCTCTCGGCGAAAAGTCACAAGATACAATAAACACGACTGTAACTATTCGGGAAGCAGACATTGAATCGCACACGTGTCGAGGCATCCTTTAGATAGATGAAACTAATTTTAAAAAAAAGAAAAAAAAAAAAAAATGAAAAGTAATTCCGTTCTTCGTGTTCATTGTCCTGAAATGTGTTTTATCTTGCCTGAAGCTGACGACGACCTAAGAGGTCGAAACGCGGCGTGTTTGGTCTTGTCATTTATTTCGCTTGTCCACGTTATCGGGCGTGTTTACTTTTCAATTCCTTGTCCAAATTTGTCTCAGTTTCAGCCTGCAGTCACCTCACTACGAAACAGATAAAACGGATTTCAAATGTAATTAACAGCCAACCGCCAAGACCACGCAGACAAAACGAATCACAAG
>JADBJO010001649.1:180000-187500 GCA_016801955.1 Conus betulinus
CATTATTTTTCAGTCGTTCTCACTTTCTTCCTGTCGTCCTCTGTTTTCCTACCTTTGTGGGCGAACAACCTGTTTGTGTGCTAAAAAAAATACTACTTCACATTTCTTTCCTTCCTCGAACCCCCTCTACCCCCCCCCCCCCCCCCCCCCTGATGCTGTGCGATGGGGGTGGAGGGCCGGGGTGGGGTGGTGGTGCCTTCCAGTGACAAATTGTGTAGCCCGCCTCTGGGCAATGGGTGGGCTGTTTCCTTAACGCCTTGGCGGATCTTTCCTCGTTGTTCGACAAAGGTCCTACACATCTTTCTCTGGTTACGATTTCAATCGCATTTCTTTTCGGGCAGTTTGGCAACAAGGCAGTCCCAGTTCAATAACTGGAATGGCACCGATCGACTGTCTATTTTGCCTAATAGTAAAAATGGCCTTTAAAAAAAAATACTTGTACTTGTTACCGCTTCGCTTCGAGGTGTGTGTGTGTGTGTGTGTGTGTGTGTGTGTGTGTGTGACCGAAAATAGTATTCTTTTTGGTGCGACTTCATTTTTTTTTTTTTTGTAACCAATTTTTTCTCAGAAGATATAATCTGACGGTGATACACAACACACTTAAGACGGCCTCCTCGCTCTTTCAAAGGAATGAGCAACACAGAAGTCACCTTTCTTCCTTCTGCCCCGACCGGTTCCTACCCAGAGCTGGGTTTGCTACGGGCTCAATTGGGAAGACTGGGACCACGCACAGTCGAGTGTCATCCACTTAATGGATGCGTCTCTGAGAGTGTTGCTCAAAATTTCCTGTCCAACACTGCAGGTGTCTGTATCTCTCCGCGCTTGTTGACGCCGGGATATATCATGAAAGAAAGTAAGCGTAGAATACAGCCCTGTCATGCAGTCGCTGACCGGAATGGAAATCCGTAGCATCATCTCCATCATCCTCATTGATCAGAAACAAAGAAAAAGTCTCAAATTCTGTGGCCCCTCATGCCCTGCTTTCATGTCGATGTCCTCTCCCCGTCCGTGACCTTGGGTTTGATTCCATCGCAGTCACCAGTATCGGCATGTTCATGGGGGGCTGTAGATGGCCGGACGTGGTGGCGCCGTCCGGAGGGAGAGCTCACTCACGCCGGCTCCGCGACTAAGCAATTATTGTCGTCAGTCTGGGGCTTAGTAGATGGTGTCCTGCGTATGTTGGATCAGAACAGGCGCCAATGAACATCACCCAAGTGACTCGGCAGCAGAGCAGTGTGTCCTCCGGGGGTTGGGGGGGGGACCGGGGGGTGGGGGGGGGGGGGTGGGGTCGCCTCCTGACGATCTGACACTGCTCCCAGTGGATTGGCAGGGCCAGGGCTGCGGCAAGCCAGGCTGTGCACATCAGCGTTTCTCCTTGAGAGTTTTCCGCAGATGGGAGCAAAAAAAACAAACAAACAAAACAAACAAAAACAAACAAAAAAAACCCTTTTCAGCCGAGACGAAATGAAAGAGATTAACATTGTGTGTGTGTGTGTGTGTGTGTGTGTGTGTATGTGTGTGTGTTCCATTCCTGTCCCTGGAGGTCTTTGACACATTCATGGTTTTTCGGTCTGAAATTCCCTAGACCGGAAATCTTAAATGGGGCACGGAATAGAAAACTGTAAATGACAAACAAGTAGGATAACTCTTGCTCCCATGATGAAATAATGACAGACCCATAACTCCAAACGAATGGTGCTGACGACACTAAATCGCCCAGCAGAAATGACGTCACATACCACACTGAACAAACAGGGAGACATTCTCCCCGAACGACAATGTTCCATGCTTGCCTCTATAACCTGTACTGGACACATCTGCACAGCACCAACAACTGGAGAAAGGAACAAACACAATTTAACATTTATTCAAGTCTGGCATAATCTATTCGATACTGAAACATTGTCAAACGAACGCACAGACGAATAGCAACAATTATACAGGTAACCTCAGTCTGACTGGTGCGAAAGGACATCTTACATGAGGCATGGAACAGAAAACAGTAAAATAAAACAAGTAAGGCAACTCTTGCTCCTATGATGAAATCATTACAGGCCCATAACTCTAAACAAGCGCTGCTTTTACAACACCAAATCGCCCTTCAGAAATGACAGCACAGAACAAACAAGGAGATCCCCCCCCCCCCCCCCCCCCCCCCCCCCCCCCCCCCCCCCCCCCCCCCCCCCCCCCCCCCCCCCCCCCCCCCCCCCCCCAAAGGATCTTCCAAGCTTGCCATACATTCTGTGCCTGACACATCCACGCTGCAACAAGTACAAATTAACGTTTTACCCCCACAGAGCCCTTTCGATCTTGAATACAGTCAAAGAAAGTGTGTTCTGTATGCTCTGTGCGTTGTCACTTCTGCTGGGCGACAAGGAGTTGTAAGCAGCGTTCATTTGGAGTTATGGGCCTGTAGATATCCATCCTGGGAGCCAAAGTAACCCTCCTTGTTTTGCTATTTAATGTTGACTGCTGCCTGCCTCATCTAACATTTCCTTTTATACCAACAGAGGTAGAGGCAATCACAATACTTGCTTACGGTTCCTTGCCACTTTGTGGTAAAAGCTATCTCCATGTGGTTATGATTCTTTGTTAACAATCTAACCACTATTCTTTGTGTTCAACCTGACTTTTGCCAGTACGCCATTCTATCTGTTAAGATGATTACTAAATGATAAACTTAAATCAGGAAAAAAATACAGTATGCCTGTACTATGTAAAAACTGCTAAGCTGATTTATAAGTATTGGCGATTGTTGGGCATGTTTTGTAGTGTAGGACCTTCAGTCTACACCACATGTGTACTTGGGCTAAGTGTATTCCAAGTTAATGTAATTTAACTAATTAAAAACATGGAAGAATTCTTTGACTGAAACTGTTTAGCATTGCATTACTGTCTCCTACCATTTTGTAAGCTCACTCAGCCTCTAAACGAAAGTGGAGATTGATAACTGTAGTAGAAACTCTACAATAGACTATCTTTTACTGGCTGAGTTCTCACACCTCTTCTGAAAGTTAGAGTGCCAGTGTGTGAACTCAACAAGCCAGACTCGCAGCTACATAACTACAGACCTGGTTCTCTTTATCACAGACCTGGGACCATGGTTATATCAGAAATCGTGGTTACGCCATACATCGTGGTTACGTCATATGTCGTGGTTACGCCATACATCGTGGTTAGGCTACAGACACTGGGCAAGGCAGGCTGTGAAGACTGACTGACTGACTGAAACCATTTACTGTCAGATTAGCATAGTGTTGTACTGACACAACACAGCCCAGCACTACAGTAACACGTCTACCAGCCACAAGAGAGAGATCGACTATCCTCTCCACTAATAGTTAAATGATAATGCCCAAGTGGACTTTAATTAACTCATCCTGAGCTTCCCCTTACTTAATGATGGAACAGTGAGAACATGTCTATGATTACCACTTTGCTACTGCACTTGGTGTTATGCAAGCGAAGTGGAGGTGTAAAAGAGTACGTACTCAGAGTAACACTGACATGCCCATTGTATCTAACTTTGGCTACTGAACTGGGTGTAAGCAAGTAAAGTTGAAGTAAGGAAGTGCACTTAATTTGTGTCAAGTCTTTGTGGTTCAATGAGAACTAAAACTCAGCCTACAGAACAGACAAGTATATACTTAACCATGTGTAAGCAAGTAAAGTTGACGTGTGAATTGCACTTAACTCGTGTCAGTTCTCTGTGTGTTCAATCAGCGTTGAATGTTTGAACTTTCTCTCTTAATTCTGTCTGTCAGAGCTAAAAGTACTAAGTACAAGCCTAAGGAAACTTATCTCAGAGCCACTATTGAGTATTTTAACAGTCCTGGGAACAAATATAAATCTCTTTTGATGACCAGTACCGGAAAGTTGCTCCTTCCACCACTAGTTAGAGAGAGGGTGGTGGTGAAATTGTAATATAATTCTCATAGAAAAAATATTCCAAGGCCTTCCCCTAGAGGACCCATCAACCACTCCCAACTCTCATCACGACAATTACTTCTGAGAAGGATCTCTAGTATTTCAGTGGAATGAAAAGTCTGTCGAAAAAGTAGTAGCAACCTCCAAAATGCCCAACATACACACCATGATTCAACAAATCAAGACCGACATTGTGACTCAACTTGCAACAAATGAACATGACATCAGCATAGATACGACCATTGAACAGATAACGAATATATTTTTAACCACAGTAAAGATGGCGCTTAGACAAAGATGGATAGGGAAAAAAATCTAGACGTAGAGAGAAGAAGTGGTTTGACAGAGGCTGTCAATCCCAGAGAAGAGAGATAAGATCACTAACTACTGAATGTGGTCAACAAAAATAACGATGGCGCTTAGACAAAGATGGATAGGGAAAAAAATCTAGATGTAGAAAGAAGAAGTGGTTTGACAGAGACTGCCAATCCCAAAGAAGAGAGATAAGATCACTAATGAATGTGGTCAACAGAAACCCCCCAAACAAAAAACTCAGGCAAAAATACTGTTCACAACGTGAAATATATAAACGACTTTTAAAGAAAACTAAGAAAACATATCGCATCAAACTCCTTGGTTCCCTAAACGAAGCCCTAGAAACTGATCCCAATTCAATATGGAAAAGCGTACGAGAACTGCAAACATACGATAACGAAATTTATGGTCAAGAAAACTGTCTCGGCGCCAACAAATGGTTTGAACATCTTAAAACACTAATAGGAGAAAAACAGAAGATCGCAGAAAAACGAAAAGAAGTTGATGACATATTAACAGCATTTAAGAGGTTAACTTATTGTCCTTCAGGGAATTTAGAGTTAGATTTTGAAATATTAGGAACGGAGAGGTAAGGAACGCGGTCAGGAAGCTGAAAAATAAAAAAATCCCCAAGCAAAGATGGAATCAGAAACGAAATGCTTAAAGCAATGTTACCTGAAATTGCTCCTCTTCTGGAAGACGTGTTTAACTTAATTTTAAAATCAGAAAAATACCCGGACCTCTGGAAAACAGGAATCACAGTCCCAGTCTGTAAGTCAGGCGCCATCCAATCCCAACAATTACATAGGCATAACTCTGAATAGTTCGCTTTGAAAAGTGTTTTGCAACATAACAAATGAAAGGATAATGAATAATCTTGAGACAAACCACCTCTTGGCAAAGGAGCAAGTAGGGTTCAGAAAGGGATCACGGACCACTGATCAAATATTCATATTGTCAAAACTAGTTGATAAGGTACTAAAAGACAGAACTATATGGCTTTACTGCTGTTTTGTCGACTTCAGCAAAGCATTTGATAATACATGGCACGAAGCTCTACTGATGAAAACGATGCAAGTGAGAATAACTGATAAATGCTACCAAATGATACAGGACATGTACAATGGGGCTACGGTTTGTACAAGAAGCCAGTCTGGTTTCACTAAGGAAATATTAATACAAAAAGGCGTCCTTCAAGTTAATACCCTTAGCCCAACCTTATTCACATATTCATAAATGACATTGTCGGGTATCTCAGAGACCATGATTCCCTAACCATTTCCGATCGAGAATAAGTCGAAATTCCATGTCTTTTATATGCAGACGGTTTAGCTATCCTTTTGACTTAAAAAAACGAGACT
Organism: Conus betulinus; assembly: GCA_016801955.1. Classification (NCBI taxonomy): domain Eukaryota; kingdom Metazoa; phylum Mollusca; class Gastropoda; order Neogastropoda; family Conidae; genus Conus; species Conus betulinus. Next base: position 185,604 of record JADBJO010001649.1, read on the forward strand.
TCAACGTAAATTAAACCAGTTACACAACAACTGTTTAGACTGGGGAATGAAAATCAACACAGAGAGAAAACAATAGTCACTATATTCACCAAATCAGATCCAAAGATACTACTATTCTTCAATAGCGGTGAAAACGTCATTGAAACAGTAGATCAATATAAATATCTTGGAGTCATTTTCATAAAAACAGACATTTTACAGAAGCCCAAGAACACTTAACAAGACAAGGGAATAAAGCTGCGCATACCTTGAAGAGAACGTTTTATGGTCAAAATGTCAATATGAGAACAGTTACAACCCTCTTTGACTCCTTAGTCTCTCCCATCTTCACATGTGCGTCGGAGGTGTGGTTCCCATCCTCTTACCAATACAATGACGAAATATGTCAAGAAAAGAAAATGCTGCATTTATTCAAAACCTATGCTGCAAACAAATTCCCACATGAAACTGCTCACATTGAATTCTGCAAGCAATTATCAAGAGTCCACAGAAAAGCTATGACATTACCGGTTTGGGCGAACTGGGGAGATTCACGATTACTTTTAAAGTGATACCCCAGATTACTGCCTTCTGGATATGCGAATTAGAGTCACACCAAGACTTTTATCAACAACATATTTATCTGTAAATGATCTCTCAGGAGACCGAAGAAAGCAAATGGACGAAGTTTACACGACAAGCCTTGTCAATAATAGGACTGCAGCACGTCTGGGAAATCAGGGTACGTTTAGTGTGACTCGCATGAAGTTTCTAATCAATGCGACACTGGAAACGTTTTATGTTGACTTGTGCAAGAAACAAAAGAACGAAAACACACCGAAGCTCAAATTTTATGCCACAGTTGTTATTGAACACAAACAGGTGGCTTATTTGGAGCAATGCATTGACACAGATTGTGGACGAGCACTAACTAGACTACGGATAAGCGCCCATGAACTCCAAATTGAGAGGGGCCGTTATACCAACACTGACAGGAGAAGAGAGATTATGCACGACATGCCAAGTTGTTGAGGACGAACTACATTTTCTCGATGACTGCAAATTATTTGACCAACAACATTATGACCTGATGACAAGGATCACACAAACAGATTTTTCACCAGACTGACATGACAAAACCCTCAGAGCTCATGTTATTGGACTGCTTCCAACCTGTACTTGCCCAGTATATCCTGTGTTGTGTTCTCTCTTCGGAGACAGAAAATTTAATCAGACCCTGACACACACTATGCTTTTTCTTTGTGCTACTAATGTTATGTTGCAAGACGTGACAACGTTGGAACTAGTTTAACTGGAAGTCTTAACTTGATCATCTGTGCCCAACAAAACTCTGGTTTTTAAATGGCAATAAAATATGTTCTTGCTCTTGTTCTTCACACGGAACCTCGGCTTATATTCTCATTCGAAGGATGTATGGGAAATGGGTTCAGAACTCCGCGGGAAAATATCCTCCTGTACCGAAACGGCCCGGCGGTGATTCGAACCCGCAACCCTAAGATCACCAAGATTACGAGTCCGGCGCTCTACCACTATTCCGCCCCCCCTACCACTCGTCATCAAATCTGAAAAACAGACACAGTGTGGTCCACGCACCAGCAAAGTCTACCTGCAAGCACGAGGCCAACCCCAAAGAAAGTGGACAAGAGGCTGGCGTGTTTGGCAGCCTGAGAAGGCGGCTCGCCGTTCCACTGAACTCTTCCCTTGCACAGTCAGCGGTCAGTGACGTGCACGGGCGATGGGAAACTTCACCAAAGAGGGAGAGCGAGGAGAGACACGGATCCTGTCTCCGCTCTATCTCTGACCAAGTGAAATGAAAAGGAACGATGATCGTCTTGCTCAACTGAACATGTTTGAGATGGAAGACATATGGCAAAACAATATAGTTAGCACAGCTGAC
>JADBJO010001649.1:192500-197500 GCA_016801955.1 Conus betulinus
AAAAAAAAAAAGGCAATAATCAATAGTCCTATGAGGACTGTCGTCGTCGAATGAACGACCAACTCAATCATTAACAGGAGTCAGCTGGCTGACATGAGGGCGGAGCCTCTTCAACATCCCCGGGCAACGTTTGCAACGTACGTCAACAACTAACTGAATGACAACGGAAAACGACAGGGGTGAAGGCTGGTGGAGCCAGACAGGGACTGCTGCCCCTAGTATGCTGGGGAGAAGGAATGGAAGGAAGGAGTCGCAGTTTGGGCCGTTTATAGCCAGCCCACGCCGGCCCTAGCTGGGCAGATCGAAGGACAGAGGGAAAGCGAATCTTGAAAGAAAATAGTGGGTATTTTGGACAAATATAAGGACTGATAAAACGAAAGCTCTGGGATTGACGGAGGCACTGACACCTTCTAGACGAGTCCCAAAGGGGAAAAAAAAAATTCTGGACCGCGTCAGCGAAAAGTGGGTGATAACCGGCGGAGACAGAACGGATCCTGTGATCAGTGTTGCCGGCTATCAGGTACCGACACTGTCGGTCAGACACTCGCATTGTAGGTTGTGCTTTAAACCGCATCTGTTTGACTGTCTGTCTGTCTGCTAGATCACGCACCAACTTCTCCTCTTCTTCTGTTCTTCTTCTCTCCCTTAACGCCGCCGCACTGACGGAACAGTTCACCAGGTTCCCGCAGTTCTATCGGTTGTGTACCAAGACCTGGCTCTCTGCAAATACGTTCCCTGACTATTCTGCACTTCTGTCGGTCATTTTTGTTTGTCTGTATTTCCCCTTCGTCTCCTACAGTTTCCCTGTAAAGTTGTTTTTAGCAAGGTCACTGCATCTTGTAACATGGCCATACCAACGTATTTTCTTTTTCTTTCTTGGCCGGTCAGTAGATCTTCGTACGGTTCTATGTTTGGTGCATTTGTTGATTTGGTGTGACATAATCCATGCATCTTGCGACAACATCTCGTTTAGGTGGCTCGGATTCTTCTCCCCAGATCCGTTGGGAGGGTCCACGGCTCGCGTGCGTTCGGGAGGATGGAATACACCAGCGCACGCAGCATAAGCCTTACCTTGAGTGTCATGCAGATATTCTCGTTCTTCGCGACCGTACAAAGCACAAGTTTTATTCTGGACAGTGCGGTGGGTGTCTTTGTTGCCCTCGAGAGGAGTTTTGGTTTGAGTTCTTCACTACTAATGATGGATTCCGTGTGAGTGAATGGCTGACAAGATGCTAGTCCCTGGCCTTGGGCAGTTCGTCGGTATATACGGAGGGGTTGCAGCACCAACTCTTACATACCACCAAACTTGGTGGAAATTGGGAATGTTGTTCAGGGATGAAGCCATTACATTTTGACGCAGATCCGTGCTGCAGATCCAGCTAAAAAAAGGCGGATCCAGGATCCCTTCTAGTTATTGTTGCTGTTGGCTTCTTTTTGCACAAGAGAGTCTGGCGATGTCCTTGCCAACGGACATCAATCCTTCAGTTGATCAATTTGATACCTACCACCAGTCTAGGGATTGTGGTTGTTTTTCTGACCTGTTCAACGGTATCTGTACCAGACCTAGGTAAAGTAGGGTAACTGCTGTGAATTATGGCGGATGAATTACGTTGAGATTCATTTTACTACCTCAGGTGTCGAACAGCCTGTGGAGAAGCTGCTGCCTACTCCCCCCCCCCCCCCCCCCCCACACACACACACACACACACATTGTCAATAATGTTTTAGTTTCAAAGTGAGGTGACTGCAGGGGAAGCTGAAACAAAATTTTGGCGAAATTTAAAGTTAATCCGCCACTTACCATGGAGAAACAAATTACAAGACAAAACATGACGCGTTTCGACCTGTCAGGTTTTACTCCCGTCAGAAAAAAACAACACTCAGGATAACGAAAGATAAGTGATTGCTCGTTCTTCGTTTTCATTGACCTAAATGTTGCAGATCTTGCCAGAAGACCTGAGAGGTACATACGCGTCGCATTTCGTCTGTCATTTATTCGTCCATGTTAACTGGCGGATCTAGCTTAATTCTTTTTTTTTTTTTTTTTTTTTTTTTTTAATTTGTCAACAATGACAGCAGGAAGTCACGAACCTAACCTGAGAAAGTAGACATGTCCAGATGGGGCGATGGGAAGGGAAGGAGGGGTGAAAAGGGGACGGGGGTGGGGTGGGGGTGGGGGTGGGTCCGAGTGTCCCCCTCCAGCATACGACTGATAGACTGCACCCCTTGTATTGTCGGCCTTCAATGGTCAAATCTGGAGTAAAGCACGTTACATTCCGGGACTTCATTTCCACGGCTGGGCTTGATAAAGCGGCGCGCGGCTTCTTTTCCTCCAGGTCGGTCAATTCGTCCAGGACACGCGTGTCTTGGGGGGGGGGACTGTTCCTGTTCCATGGCGGAGGCCCTGCACCCGACCTGAAAGGGGACCGCAGTCTTGAAGGGCGACACGCCAGATGATCGGCCGGTGGCTCCTCCCCGCAGAAACTGGAGGGTGAAGCAAACAGCTGAGTCAGTGGTATAAAACTGCTGTTCGTTTCGCCCAGAATCACCCGTTGGAAACAGGTAAGCTTGCATTACTGTATACCAGAACAGGTCACCGAATTTGATACCTAGGAGCGTGCACCTAAAAGCTTCACACACACACACACACACACACGCACGCACGCACGCACGCGCGCACGCACACACACACACACACACACACACACACACATACACACACACACACACACACACACACACATACACGCACGCGCGCACACACACACACACACACACCACACACACACACACACCACACACACACACACACACGCACGCACGAACGTACGCAAACGCACGCCCGCGCGCGCGCGCGCACACACACATGATGATGACGATCCCACCACTGCGGATTCAAGGTAAAGCAGACGCACCGCCCCCAACCTTCCCCTCCCTCCCCGCCCTCCTCCTCCTCGCTCCTCTACTTCTGCAGCAACCCCCCTCCCCTCCCCTCCCCTCCTCCCCCACTCCCCTCTCAGTCAGCGGAAAACTTGTAAGTGTCAAGGAAATCGCCCGACCTTCAGAAGAAAAGAAGAAAGACGTTGGAGTGTCTGTCTGGAGCTTCCAGCTTGTTCGCTGATCGATAAATCTCTCCGCAGTTCCTTCAGGTCAAGAGGGAGGAAGGGAAGGGGGGCGGAAGAGAGAGAGAGAGAGAGAGAGAGAGAGAGGCAGAGAGAGAAAGAGAGAGAGAGAGAGGGAGAGAGAGAGGGGGGGAAGAGAGAGTGACAGAGAAGGGTATGTGTGTATGAGAGAGAGAGAGAGAGAGAGAGAGAGAGAGAGAGAGAGAGAGAGATCGGGGTGGGGGATGGGTGAGTGTTGAGGACTGGGAGGAGGGGGATGCGGACGGTGGATGGGAATAAGTGCAGGTGAAAAGTGCTTTGAACTGTTTTTATTCCGGTTAGGATGGCAGAAGGAAGGAGGGGAGGGGGGGGGGGGTGAGGGGGCTGTGAGGGGGAGATGACGGGGGGGGGGGGGGGGGGGCAAGGCAAGGGGAAGGACAGAGACAGAACAGAGAGCGGAACTTGGGTGGGATGGGTCGGTGGCAAGAGAGAGAGAGAGAGAGAGAGAGAGAGAGAGAGAGAGAGCAAACATCATTACCATTATCTTAACACCTCCTTCTTTGCGCCCCCTCCCCCCCTTTTTTTTTTTTTTTTGTTTAAAACATATAACGTCCCATACAATGGTAAGGCGTTTTTCCATCCATAATCCCGTTTGAAAATAATCTCTGTTGCTGAGAGATATACAGAGGAAAAAAAAAAGAGTACTAAACAAACCTTCCTCGTGAGATAAGGTAAGTCCATTTCGCTTTCTTGTTCTCAGTTCCAGGCAACGACATGACGGACGGGGGCAGGGAGACAGGCGCAAGCATAACAAACTAGTGCTGAGTCAGAGACACAAACCGAACAAGGAACAGGAAACAATACACACACGACCAAGAGCAATATCCTTTCGCCCCTTTTTGGGGTATGGAGGAAGGGGGAGTTTAAAGCAACAACAGAAAAGGAAAACAAACCAGCCAAAAATTGAACATACATGACTAGCAAGTCAAGGCTGACACAGACCAACAATTCACAACACTTGAGATTATCTAATATACTTTGACAATAGAAGCGTTTTGTTTTCGATGAGTAGAAGACATCATTTGACAAAGAAAAAAAACAAACTATAGACAGATTTTTCTGGGAGAGAAATCGTTCTGGCAAATACTTGTTGCGCGGAAGCAACGTATGATGAACATTCCATGATAAAATGAAATTCATCACCTACTGCAGACATGTCACATCTATTACATAACCTTTCTCTTTTGGAATAGTAAATGGACGATCTACTTCAATTGTTAATTTTACACACACACACACACACACACACACACACACACACACACTTACTCCTGAGATTAAAACGGGTCACCAGCTGTGTGGATTAGATACGTTTAGGTTCATCGAAAGCAGCGTGCGAGCAAGCGTGAGAGAGAGAGAGCGAGAGAGAGAGAGGGAGAGCGAGAGAGAGAGAGAGAGAGAGAGAGAGAGCAAACGTCATCCCCGTCACCTAAACCCCTTCTTTTTGTTTCCACACACCCCTCCTCCTCCTTTTTTTTCTTTTTCAAACACCTAATGTCACACAACGCTCGCTCAAGTTTACATCCCTAATCTTACCTGAAAATACGTCTCTGACTCCTAACCCGCAGACAGAAGAGGAGAACGAACTAAACAAACCCCATTTTTTTCACAAGGTCAAGGCCATTCCATGCCTCGGGGCAACGATAGGTGACAACACGCTTAACAGAAGAATAACAGTGTTGAATCAAACCCGACCACCCTACCCCCTCCCCCCCAAAAAGTAAAAAAAAACAACAGTGTTGAATCAAACCCGACCACCCTACCCCCCCCTCCCCCCGAAAAAGTAAAACAACCCGAAAAGTAACACAAACAAAAATCTAACAAGGAACGAAACAAAAA
>JADBJO010001649.1:202500-232500 GCA_016801955.1 Conus betulinus
CTCCACCTTCTTCTGTTCGACGGCACGTGGATCAACGGCAGCAGCTGCGGCATCTTGATGACACCGTTGATCCTAGCACCCCCCCCCCCCCCCCCTCCTTCTCCTCCCTCAGCTGTCACCTCACTTCAGCCCTGTGTCAAGCAAACAGTACTAGCCTACCACACTTCCATACAGAAAGAGATTGTCAACCAGACAAAGAGAAACATAACGCGGAATGAAAAGACCGAGAAAAAAAAAAATAAAAAAATAAAAAGAGAAAGATTTACGATCAGTTTACAAAAGAAATATGACATGGATTTGAAACATCATGATACAGATCTAGTTGCAAAGTGAAACGACTGCAGGCGGAAATCTAAACAAATCTAAATAAATGTCAGCGAACCGCCCAGAGAAACGTGGACAAACGAGTCACAAGGCAACACACAACGCGTTTCGACCTCTTAGGTCTTCCTCAGGTGAAATAAAGACAGACAAAATAACGAAATAACGAATAAGCGATCAAAGCTAAGTGCATTTTCGTTATTTTGTCTGTCTTTATTTCACCTGAGGAAGACCTAAGAGGTCGAAACGTGTTGTGTGTTGTCTTGTGACTCGTTTGTCCACGTTTCTCTGGGGGTTCGCTGACATTATTTAAGATTTATCATGATACAGAACAAAAACAAACAATAAAAACCACGTGAAACGAGAGATAACTGAAATGGGGAGAGGGGGGAGGGGGGGGGGGGGCAGCATCGGTAATAAAAGTGTTGTTTGCAGGCACATTCCTTTCCGCAACACATTAAAAAAAAAAATAAAGAACAGAACACACCAGAAAAGAAAAGAAAATCATATCCACCCACCCCACCACAAAACATTACGTGGAGAAAAAAAAAAAACAAAAACAAAAACAAAAACAAAAACAAAAACGCTCCATGGTCAAAACATTTGAGGACCATTTCCATCAATGCACGCATCTCGAAAAGCGCGTTGATGTTTCCCAAACGCTTCTTTTCGTCACATGGTACGGCTGTTCTGTTTCAACGTTGCACCAAACTTTACTATCCTTTCGTTCTTTTGGGTAGAAATGCAGCAACAACGCCGAGCCTACCTGTGGTTGTATAACTGGAAGCATTACAAGTCCAGGCTTACTTTGGCGGCACCGTTACGAGCGCGGCACCAAAAGGGTTTGCAGCACCGTTAGGAGCGCGGCACCAAAAGGGTCTGCAGCACCGTTACGAGCGCGGCACAAAAGGGTTTGCAGCACCGTTAGGAGCGCGGCACCAAAAGGGTTTGCAGCACCGTTACGAGCGCGGCACCGAAAGGGTTTGCAGCACCGTTACGAGCGCGGCACCAAAAGGGTTTGCAGCACCGTTACGAGCGCGGCACCAAAAGGGGTTTGCAGCACCCGTTTACGAACGCGGCACCGAAAGGGTTTTTGCACCATTAGGAACGCGACACCAAAGGGGGTTTTGCACCATTACGAACGCGGCACCGAAAGAGTTTTTGCACCATTACGAACACGTTACAAAAAGGGGTTTTGCACCATTAGAACGTGGCACTGAAATGGTTTTTGCACCATTACGAACGCGACAGCAAAAGGGTTTGGGCACCATTACGAACGCGACAGCAAAAGGGTTTTGGCACCATTACGAACGCGACAGCAAAAAAAGGGTTTTGGCACCATTACGAACGCGGCAGCAAAAGGGTTTGGGCACCATTACGAACGCGGCACCCAAAAAGGGTTTGCAGCATTACAACCTGACACCAAAAAGGTTTTTGCACCATTATGCATTACGAACGTGGCACCAAAAGTGGTTTACGGCATTTACGCTTCTTCACAAACACAGATGCTGTTCCTCATAAGGGTGCCACTCTAATCCACTTCGACCCATATGGCGTTTTCTCTCCGCCTTCACATCCGTTCTGACTCCATTCTCTAAAAAGTCGTTCGAATGAGACAGAAAAATCGAGGTACCGTGTGCGAACGCATGCGTAACATCTTGTGCACACGTGAAATCCATCATTCACCATCTTTTGGAAGGGTATGCCCCATTAGCCGATGGTATGGATGACGTGCACACTCAACCACGAGTCCCGTGCGATTGTCTGTCTTTCTGCGTACGCAGGCTGATACTCCTGCGAACACTCCCTGCATAGACAGGCAAGGATGAATCCCATCTACCAAACAAAGGGAATGGAGATTTGTGTGTATGACGGTTTTTTTTTTTTTTTTTCTTTTTTTTATAAACCCGCTATTAAAGCAACTATACTCCAGCTTCGAGGAAGGTGCATGCTATGTGTAACGTGTCATCCATACCAACGGCCAAACTGGCCTTCTCTTCCGAAAGTTGGTGATGGGATTTTACAAGTGTGCAAGATGTTACGCGCGTGTTCACACACGGAACCTCAGTTTATATTCTCATTCGAAAGGCTGTACGGGAAATTGAGTCAGAACCAATGTTAACTCCGAGGGAAAAATGACCCTGTACTGAAACGGCCCGGAGGAGATTCGAACCCGCAACCCCAAGATCACCTACATTACGAGTGCGGCGCTCTACCACTGAGCTATTCTGGCCCCCAGGGTCTTCAGGACGACGGCTGAATGCAGATAATGCTCCCCTCCCCCCCCCCTCCCCATCATAAGAATGCAAAGAATTTTACAGACCCATGTATACAACAGTAATGCTCATCAGTAGCCTAAGGGGTTACGGTCACAGAGAGCAGACCTCAGACGTACCAGACATGAGATACAAAGCCTTTTCTCATCATCACACACTTCACTTGCTAGAAATAAGAAAAACATTATCTGTGTTCTAGAAAACACTGTTCAAAATCGTTGATTTTTTTGCTGTACATGGCTGAAAAACACAAAACACAAACAAACAACCTAAACAACCACCACCACCACCCTCGAGACTTAGTACATTTGCCCCAAATTACCTATACCTCGTCCACGACGAATAATGAACTGCAAACATGACAACTGCCGCAAAATGTCATAAATGCCGGAAACTTAACAGGCGCCGCCCAACGTGCAAGGTACCTCTAAACGTAAAAGGTGTCGCAAAAACGTAAAAGGTGTCGCAATAACATAAAAGGTGCCGCGAAAACGTAAAAGCTGCCGCAAAAACGTAGCAAGTGCCGCAATCGTCCACCTCCCACACTGCTCGTCTTGCACCGAAAGAGTTAACAGCGCGCTTCAAGGTGACACACATGACTGGCATGCATTGTCGTAGTGTTCTGATCCAGTCGTTCTTCCCTGTTGCATTCAGGTCCTCATCAGAGTTTGTGAGAAACACAGCGTCCGGAATACATGTACCCCAATGTGTCTTATCACAGTTGTCTCCACTACGATTTCAGAAATAGCTTATCGGCTCTTTCCCCAGTTTCAGAAAGGGACAAAATGAAAAGACACCCCCCAAACCCCCCCCTCCCCGCAATCAAAGTCTCAAAAGAAAAGCATCAAAATCATACTACAACATACTGAGAGAGAGAGAGAGAGAGCGAGAGAGAGCGAGCGAGCGAGAGCGAGAGAGAGAGAGAGAGAGAGAGAGAGAGAGAGAGAGAGAGAGAGAGAGAGAGAGACAGACAGACAGACAGACAGACAGAGACAGAGACAGCGAAAGACAACGATATTTTATTAAAAAAAAAAAAGGCAAAAGCCCCATTTGAAGGGAAAAACAATGCAAAACTAACAGAAAACTTTTCACGCACTTTGGTGTACAAAATCAATATGAAAATATGCCTGGTGTTTATTATATGAATTACAGAGAGAGAGAGAGAGAGAGAGAGAGAGAGAGAGAGAGAGAGAGAGAGTGAACAACAGTGATAATAATAATAACAGCAATGATCATAATAAAACCTGGCCGCCCCGGCTTTCCATTTCCTTAGGATGAACAATGCGAACATCGAAGGCTATCTGAACTATTTAAAAAAGACAGATGTGCGTTTCAGAAGGTATGGGGACAAGTAGAATTCTTCTCCAGTTCCACTTTGCCTGTGGGCGCGCCTCTACAGTCACAGTTCGCGGGACCAGCAGTCTGCAGCTGTGTCAGTGCGTTCGGCCTCACCAGGGTTGCAAGCTGGATGGTAGTATAACTCCCCGGAATCAGACAGACCCTCCTGCCCATGTGAAAAGCGAATCCAACAGGCAAACATGTGCACTAGGTGAAGTTCAAACAAAGAATCTGGATAACAATGACTGATTAACATTTTGTCCCTGAATTTAAATTTAGAGACTAGAATGTAAAACAGACGGTAACTGTCCATTTGGGGGCCATTAATCGGGGGTAAAAACCCATAAGGATAAAAAGAAGAAAAAAAAAAAAAGGGAAGATATCCATCGTTATAACACTATACTCCCAAAGGTCTAAAAGGCTCACAGGTTAACGCAATACGTGCAGAATTAGAATCATACACATGCATACATGTGTATATCTATCTCTATAATTCTATGTATATCTATATATCTATGTGTGTGTATATTATACATGTGTGTGTGTGTGTGTGTGTGTGTGTGTGTGTGTGTGTGTGTGTGTGTGTGTGTGAGTGTGTGTGCATGCGTACATATCTAAGATGTTTGTGAGTAGTTACTGCACACATATAGTGACATCCACCTACCCATCAACCCACTGAGAGAGAGAGAGAGAGAGAGAGAGAGAGAGAAACAGACGCATCAACACGGACAGACCAGCCAAGCAGTCAGAATGGGTGAGCGAGAAGAGGAGGAAGATGGTGTAGGAAAGGGGAAGGGGTGGGGGGGTGGGGGGGTGGGGGGGGGGGGTTCGGCATGCGTGAGGGAGGAGGGTGAGGTCGGAAGGAAGAGCAGGATTGGTGGGAAGGGAGGAGGAGTGGGGAGGGAACAGTGGGTGGAGGTGCTAATGGAGGCAAGTCAATAGTAGCGCGCGCGCGCGCGCGCGCGCGCGGCCTTGAACCGTGCGTTGCGTTTTCCGTTCACGTGGAAGCGAAGGTGGAAATAAGGGAAATGGCGGGGGATCGGGGAGGAGGAGGAGGAGGAGAGGAGTGCCTATCGTTATTGCCACACAGCATGGGACTACTGAGGCACGAAAATCGAAAACTTTTTGTTTTCCCCTCCCCTCCCTCCGGTTTGGTCTAGGTTGTTCTTTGGGAACTAAAGGGCTGACGGGTACAACAACTACTACTACTACTACTGCTGCTGCTGCTGCTGCTGTTGTTGTTGTTGTTGTGTGCTGTATTGTTCGTTCCTCTCTCGCCACTGGGGTGGTGCAGCCGTTGATGTTACTCGCTTTCCAAGTGCCAGTAATGTATTAGTTCATACTCTCTCTCTCTCTTTCTTTTTCCTCCCCCCCCCCCCCCCCCCCCCCTCCCTCTCGCTTCGCTAACAGGCATCTGATGGGAAGGGGCATTGGGGTGTGGGTGGTGGGAGGAAGCATCATTAATTGCTGGTCATCGTCATAATCTTCATCATAATCTTCATCATCCCTTTCTCTCACTCCACGTTCGGAGTCCCACTTCGGTCCGCCCCCCCCCCCCCCCCCCCCCCCCCCCCCCCCCTTTGATTTCCTTCATTTCGGTTCCATCTTGTTTGAATCTCTCTCTCTCTCTCTCTCTCTCTCTCTCTCTCAAACGTTAACACCATCCCTCTGACATTCTACTTAAAAGCGTGCTTCTGTACCTACCGCTACTGTTCGAGCGGTGTTATTGTGCCAGACGCTACTTCTAACTTCATACGTTGTTCTCTGGAAACAGCACTGCTCGTTTTACAACCCTTTCTTTTCCATTAACCTACCTGATCCATTTCCCTATTTCTGTGTAAATGTACCAAGCCATGTGGCATACTCTTACTCTGTGTGTGTGTGTGTGTGTGTGTGTGTGTGTGTGTGTGTGTGTGTGTGTGTGTGTGTGTGTGTGTGTGTGCGCGCGCGCGCATGGGTGTGGGTTGGTGTCAATATGCACCTTTGTTTGTAGATGCATGGAACTTATTTCATATTCACCTTCTTATTGGTTTCATTTATGTTTTCTTTAACCCTTTATGTATTTGTAAACGCTTAGGGCTTATAGTGTTAGATTAAGCGCCGTAAATAATCATTTCTATTATCATTATTATATCCACAACCTAAAAACCGCGCGTGCCCCCCCCTACACAGTGTCACTGGGGGGGGGGGGGGGGGGGGGGGGGGGGGGGGGGGGGGGGGGAGGGAAGGTTACACTAAAGTGGGTGGAACTGTGCGGGCACCTCACACGTGCAGCACACCACACCCTCTCCACTAAAACGTTGTTGGACCTCCCGTTGTCGGAACGTGTTCAGCACATCACACACCCTCTCCACTAAAACGTTGTTGGACCTCCTGTTGTCGGAACGTGTTCAAACAGGGCAGACAATGGGCACGTGACTTGTCAACAGGTGATCTACATACCGATGGGTCACACGTTCTGGAGCTCTCTCCACCCTCCCCACCCCACCCCCTTCTCTCATCTCCTTGAAGCGGAGGTACATATGTACACACAAACCTAAACAAAAAGGGGGGAAAAAAACAAAAAAGAGTAAAAAAACAAACAAACAAACAAAAAAAAGACGGTTCAAGAGCTCACAAAGCCCTTCGTATAAACGAACTGCTGTGTTCATTCTCTCCCCCCTCCCCCAATACCGGTGAACACGATTGCACTAACATTAACTTACAAATATAACGTCCCTCCATTGCTGTCAACAACCACATCCCTCCGTCCCCTGCCTGTTTACGATCACGTAAATGAATTATATCAATAACTGTTATCACTCATCATTGTATGAATGCGCGCGCGCGCGCGCACACACACACACACACACACACACACACACACACAGATTCAAAAAAGTTTTAATTGCAAAGGCCATCGACCTATCTGCAACTGAAATGTGTGTGTGTGTGTGTGTGTGTGTGTGTGTGTGTGTGTGTGTGTGTGTGTGTGTGTGTGTGTGTGTGTGTGTGCGCGCGCATGTTTATGTGTGCATGGGTGTGTGCGTGTGTATGCGCGCGTGTGTGTGTTTGAGAGAGAGGGAGGGAGGGAGAAACAGACGGGAAAGGGGGGGGGGGGGGGGGGGAGAGAGAGAGAGAGAGAGAGAGAGAGAGAGAGAGAGAGAGAGAGAGAGAGAGAGAGATTCAAATACTAATGCACTGGTTCAGTTTGACAAATCAAAACTACCTTTGAAAAGAACTTGAATACAATTCTGAGCATGAAGTTTCTACGGTGGCTACTCTGGAAGCAGACCATGGAAGAAAAACACACACACACAGACAAACACACACACACACAAAACAACGTCCAGCTGTTGTAATCCCTAACCGGGAGCCGGCGGACACGCTAAACGCCAAATAAACATCTCATTAGAGCCAGTCCGGCAGTGTGAATGATTTTCAATGGTCCCTCTACTTCTTCAACCAGTCCGGCAGTGTGAAGGATTTTCATTGGTCCCTTTACTTCACCGAAGTAGAAAATATGCAGTGGCGTCGGAGGTGGGTGAGAGAGTGAAGGGGCAGGGGGCACTGCCCTCGTTTTGCTCCCCCCCCCACCCCCTCTCCCACCTCTCTCTCTGTGGAGCCAAAAAATACGGATGGCATACGGTCTGGCGCGCTCATCCCCCACCCCCGTCACGTTTTGACATGAATTTGGAAGATCAGAGAACACTCCTCTAAACAGCCCCCCCCCCCCCCCCCCCCCCCCCGGGGGGGGGGGGGGGTTAATACTGTTTAGAAGCGTAGAGTACAGCCCTGTCATGTAGTCTCAGACCGAAATGGAAATCCGTAGCATCATCATAATCATCCTCATTCTCATCGATCAGCATAAAAAATCCGTAGCATCATCATAATCATCGTCATTCTCATCGATCAGCATAAAAAAAAAGTCTTACAAGAATTTTGGACACACAAACACACGCATTTACAAACATTTGAAAATGAGTCCATACCCCCTCCCTTTTTTCATATAAACATTCGGTAGACTGCAGTGACGTCAGTTCATTAGGTCCCGGTACATTTAGGATCCAGTACCTATCCGTCTGCAAGCTCTGATGAAAGTTGAGAGCGTCAGAAGGTCCCAGCGCATTCAGGGTCCAAAAACCAAACTGCCCGCAAGCTCAGGTGTAAAAACAGACTGCGTCAACAGGTCCCAGTTCATTTAAGATCCGGTTTATGTGCCGCAAGCTCTAGTAAAAATTGGATAGCTTCGTTAGATCCTGGTGCATTTAGAATCCAGTACCTGTGTACCGGAAGCTCATGTGACAGAGGACAGCGTCATTAGGTTACAGTACATTTAGGATCCAGTATCTATCTGCCAGGGAGATCAGGTGACAGAGGACAGCGTCATTAGGTTACAGTACATTTAGGATCCAGTATCTATCTGCCAGGGAGATCAGGTGACAGAGGACAGCGTCATTAGGTTACAGTACATTTAGGATCCAGTATCTATCTGCCAGGGAGATCAGGTGACAGAGGACAGCGTCATTAGGTTACAATACATTTAGGATGCAGTATCTATCTGCCAGGGAGATCAGGTGACAGGGAGTAGTGTCATTAGGTTACAGTAATTTCAGATCCAGTGCCTATCTGCCCGCAAACACAGATGAGAAGGGATAGCGTCGTTAGATCCACGTACCTGTAGGATCCAGTATTTATCTGCCCGAAGCTCATGTAAAATGGGTTCTCGTCATTAAGTCTTTGACAGTCCTATGGCATTTGGGATCCAGTACCTATCTGCCTGGAAGGTCAAGTTCATGGGGATAACGTCATAAGGTCCCAGTACATTCAGGATCTAGTACCTATTTGCCTGGAAGGTCAAGTGTATGGGAATGACGTCGTCAGGTCCCAGTACATTTACGATCCAGTACCTATCTGCTTGGAAGGCCAAGTTCATGTGGACGACATCATAAGGTCCCAGAACATTTAGGATCCAGTACACTACTCCCAGTACATTCAGAATCCAGTACCTATTCCCAGTACATTTAGGATCCAGTACCTATTTGCCTGGAAGGTCAGGTGTATGGGAATGACGTCATAAGGTCCCAGTACATTTAGGATCTAGCATCTATTCCCAGTACGTTTAGGATCCAGTACCTATTCCCAGTATATTAAGAATCCAGTATCTGCCTGATGTGTATGGGAATGACGTCATAAGGTCCCAGAATATTCATGATCCAGTACCTATCCCCAGTACATTTCGGATCCAGTACCTACCTGCCTGGAGGGTCAGGTGTATGGGAATGACGTCATAAGGTCCCAGTATATTTATGATCCAGTACCTATCCCCAGTACATTTCGGATCCAGTACCTGCCTGGAGGGTCAGGTGTATAGGAATGACGTCATAAGGTCCCAGAATATTCATGATCCAGTACCTATCCCCAGTACATTTCGGATCCAGTACCTATCTGCCTGGAGGGTCAGGTGTATGTGTACGTCATGGGAATGACGTCATAAGGTCCCAGTGTATGGGAATGACGTCGTAAGGTCCCAGTATATTCATGATCCAGTCCCTATCCCCAGTACATTTCGGATCCAGTACCTACCTGCCTGGAGGGTCAGGTGTATGGGAATGACGTCGTAAGGTCCCCATGCATTTAGGGATCTAGTACCAGTATGCCCACAACTGCAGGTGACAGGGGACGGCTTTATTAGGTTCCAGTGCATGTAGAATTCACAGGCCGAAAGTATCAATGGGCTGTTATGAACGTGTGTGAAACATATGTCAGGTTCTTGTCGTTTTACATCCCCACTTAAGTGGCGAGAAAAGGCACGACTTCAAGTGATCCGTATCATCTCCCTTTCTCTGTCTGCCTGTCTACTTATTATAGATATAGATCTCTCTGTCTCTCTCTGTGTGTGTGTGTGTGTGTGTGTGTGTGTGTGTGTGTGTGTGTGTGTGCGTGCGTGCGTGCGTGCGTGCGTGCGTGCGTGCGCGCGCGCGCGCGCGAGCGTCTGTCGATTTATGATGCCACCTATCTCATGTCATTTAGTCTTATCTCGTGTAACACAACTTTTGCCTTTCTGCCTATTCTTCTGTCTTGAACGGATGGAAACCCATTGTCATAATTACAACATTGCAAATTCCATTTTCTCTTTCTCTTCGTTTCTTGTGTTAATTTTCGAATACAGATCACCAGTCAAAACCTAATCCAATGCACGCATTCCCTCTCTCTTTGCCTCCACTCTCTGGGCACAGCAAAAAAAAAAAAAAAAAAAAAAAAAAACAAAAAAAAAAAAAAACGGCTCATCCATTTTTGTTGGAGAAAAACAGCACAGCAGTTAGGAGACCGTCTCTCTTGTCTTCCTTCGCTACCTCCCCCAACCCACTCTTCTGGTCTCACCTCTTCCAGTATCCCGCCTGCCCCCCCCCCCCCCCCCCCCCCCCTTCCCCTCCGCTTTATTTTTTTAAACTCCAAGGCCACGATCACCGAAGGCAACATGCAGATCAACCGTCTTGGTTACGAGCACCTGAACTACTCGAAGACCCTGATCACAAGGTTTCATACACTACGGGTCATTGACCTCACACCCCCCCCCCCCCCCCTTCCCGACTTCCCTTCAACTCCTCTCCGCATATGCTGAACACACTTCTCCCTTTACTCTACCTGAGGTAAACCCCCTCCCCCTTCTTTGCTCCCCAGCCTTCACCAATTTCTTCCAGAGCGGGATCAGGGAGAAAATTGATTACAGCCCTTCAACATACCCACTTCCTGCCCCCCCCCCCCCCCCCCCCCCATCCCTCCCTCCCCACGCTCCCTTCCATGACGTCGTCCTTCTCCTCTGTCACGTTGCTTTTCGGCGCTGCCCACCTTGTCTCACCTGTGTTAGGTCAGTGACACACGCTTTGTTCACCAATAAGCAACCCACAAAACTCCTGTGATCTATCTACCAACTTTTCGTGTGTTCGTCTTCGTGTGTGTGTGTGTGTGTGTGTGTGTGTGTGTGTGTGTGTGTGTGTGTGTGTGAGAGAGAGAGAGAGAGAGAGAGAGAGAGAGAGAGAGAGAGAGAGAGAGACAGACAGAGAGAGAGGGAGGGAGGGGAGAGAGAGAGGGAAAGAGAGCAGAGCACAGAGAACCTGTAGAATCGTTACATTACTGTTGACAAGAGAGAGAGAGAGAGAGAGAGAGAGAGAGAGAGAGAGAGAGAGAGAGAGAGAGAGAGGGGGGGGGGTGTTTAGGGGCAAGCTGAGCACAAGCACAGCAGAGAACAGGAATCGTTTTACTGTTGTTGACTCTATTGTCCAAGACGTCCTTAGTTGAAGCTCTTTCCAGCAGTAGGGGAACAAAAGAAAGAAGAAAATAGAAAGAAAGAAAGAAAGAAAAAAATAAACAAAGAAAGAATGAATGAAAGAAAGAAAGAAGGATGGAAGGAAAAAAGGAAAGAAAAAGAAACATTACTGCTCAATAACTTTTTTTCTCTCTAAACTCTTCAAGCGTATACACCACTCTTGAAACTAAGTTTCAACCCCCCCCCCCCCCCCCCCCCCTCCCCTTTGTTTCCCCATCGCTTCTGCGAAAACAACATACAGACAGACAGACTGACACACACACACACACACACACACACACACACACACCACACACACCACACACACATTCAACCAAAGAACCGTGAACAGGAGACCCAATCAGACCAACAGGCAATAGTGAACGCCTTAAGCGTGCGCCAAGGAACTCCAACAAGCGAAGGCCAAGATGCCACTTCTGTTCCCTCTGCACCTCAGTCGGTAGCGACCTGGCAGAGTTCGTTATCCTAGAAGATTGTCTGCAAATTCTTCGAATCCTCATTATGCACTTGAATCTGTGCAAGCATATTTTAAAAGTCAACAGCGTATCTTTTTCATTCAAAATAGGGAGGGATGAGATGTTCATTAGTTTATTTGGATGCAGATCTAATCATAAGACATTCCGATTGTTCAGCGCGTGTTTTCAGAACCCGGATAGACGGTGGACACTAGAGACGGCTATGGAAGTCAAGATGTCACGGAGCCGCTGACACGGAGTGAGTTAACTCGCTTGCATGAATCTACAACGACTCGACATCACCTGCAGCGCGTAGCTGACAATAACCTGAATCTTAATCCGTGTTGTCAGCAGTCATTCAACAATCCATCGTTTCACCATCATTTTTCCCATCCTTTCTCTCCCACGGGTAGCTAAACATCCTTTGCCACAGAAGAATGCCGTTCACGGAACGGAAAACAGCACCGTCCACCTTCACAGCATGCGATGAATATAGCACCGTCCACCCTCACAGCATGCGATGAATATAGCACCGTCCAGCATGCGATGAATCACAGCATGCGATGATGAATATAGCACCGTCCACCTTCACAGCATGCGATGAATATAGCACCGTCCACCTTCACAGCATGCGATGAATATAGCACCGTCCACCTTCACAGCATGCGATGAATATAGCACCGTCCACCCTCACAGCATGCGATGAATATAGCACCGTCCACCCTCACAGCATGCGATGAATACAGCACCGTCCACCTTCACAGCATGCGATGAATATGCGAAAAAACGAACAATGGAAGACCACCAAACGGGTCTTGGCGCTACTATAACCGCCATTTTGTTGATACCGCTACGCCACCAAACAGCAGACGAAAAGTAGTATTCAGAAGGCACAAGTAGCGAAAAACGAGATGAGAGAGAGAGAGAGAGAGGGGGGGGGGGGGGGGGGGGGGAGAGAAGTGGTGGGTTAAACAGTCTACATGTAGCAGGATGCGGCATCCACTGAGAACAATGACTAGTTCGGACTGACCGATGCGAGTTACATTCAATGTGGCATATGACAGAAAGCAGTGTGGAGCTGGATGAAAGGAAACACCGAGTCAAAGGCATCACGCAACACGGAAAAGCACTGCCGCTTGAATGATGGGATGTCAAAAGTAACAGCACAGGTAGCTCTGGCCGAATCATGTGTTGTTCAAAGTAGCACAAGGCAGGGGGAAAAACAACAACAGCAACCCTGCGTGGACGATATAGGGAGTGAACGATGCAGGGCGTGGACGATGTAGGGCGTGAACGATGCAGAGCGTGAACGATGCAGGGCGTGAACGATACAGGGCATGAACAACACAGGGTGTGAACGATGCAGGGCGGGCGTGAACGATGTAGGGCGTGAACGATGCTAGGCCTGAACAATGCAGAGAGTGAACGATGCAAGGCGTGAACAATGCAGAGCGTGAACGATGCCGGGCGTGAACAATACAGGGCGTGCGTGAACGATGAATTGCGTGAACGATGCAGGGCGTGAACGATGCAAGGCGTGAACAATGCAGGGCGTGAATGATATAGGCCGTGAACGATGTAGGGCATGACTTGATGCCGGGCGTAAACAATGCAGGGCGTGAACAATGCAGGGCGTGAATGTTGTAGGGCGTTAACGATGAAGGGCGTGACGAACGATGTAGGGCGTGAACGATGCAGGGCATGAACGATGTAAGGCGTGAACGATGTAGGGCGTGAACGATGTAAGGCGTGAATGATGTAGGGCGTGAACAATACAGGGCGTGTGAACGATGCAGGGCGTGAACGACGATGTATTAAAGCAGCATCAGGCAGGGGAAAAAAAACCCAGCCCTACCTGAATGAGACGCTGTTTAAAAAAGCAGTGCTGTCTGCACGATGCTGTTTACAGTGGCATCAGGCAGGAAAGCATCAATGCTGTGTGGACAATAATTATCAGGAGTAATGAACACTTTCTAGCACGGTAGCCAAGGGCTGTCAGAAAAACGGCTGGGGTAGCAATGTTCTCTTTGATTTAGCCCAAGTGGCGACAGATGCTTTTTTTTTTTTTTTGTTTTCTTTCCACCTCGGGCTCAGCACCGTTGTTCTGCTGCGCTGCAGCGGATGGATCAGATTTAAAGCTAGGCGGGTTCAGTTTTGGCTGCAGCTGCTTCAGTGACCTAGTGTAGTTGGCAGTTTGGACAAGAAGTAGGTTTCATCACCTCTGGGTCATACAGTAATGTCAGGTAGGATAGAATAGTGCTGCCTGGATGATACACGTCATCAAAAGCAGCATCACAATAGCGGGGAAAAAGGCGTTCTCTGCAAATGCGTACAGTTTAAAAAAAAAAAAGAAGCACTGGACACTATAAAGGAGCCCCTGTTGAACGATGCATGCAGTCAAAAGCAGTACAATCAGGCGAGGTTTACAAAAAGTCCTGCTGACTCCTAAACTACGAGTGAGTAGCGCATGTCTACCTTCAGGTAGCAAGCAACATAAATCCTACCTAGACTTCAGGAAAACTGTCGATTCTGTGAGACCCCCCCCCCCCCCCCCTCCCCGATCAACTGTACAAAGCCCCACGGTCCATTTCACATTTTCAAGCCATACCCCATCCTTCTCATTTATCAACCTCATATCTTGTTCCCCTCTCTCTCTCTCTCTCTCTCTCTCTCTCTCTCTCTCTCTCTCTCCATTCTTGACAGTCGTTCTACATTTTTGACACACATGGTTGTTCTTCTACTGACTGATCTCTTTCTGATCTATGTGGAGGGGTGGAGGGGTGGAGAGGGCTAGTCATTAAAAATAAGTTATTAGAGAAAAAAGTAATTGTATGGATTTTCCCCTTCATCCTCTATCATCAACCCCCTTCCCCTCAACTGCCCCCCCCCCCCCCCCCCCCCCCCCTTTTTTTTTTCTTTTCGGTCAGACGTTCTAAACCCTACTCTAAGAATCCCCGACAAAGTTGAAGCTGTTGGCTACGCAACAACTCAAAGATCGTAGTGTTGCTCGCTTTATTCGGTGGCTTTACTGGCGGCAGAGTAAAACACAACAACAACAACAACAACAACAACAAAAACGGACTGGACTGGGTAGGACAGCCTACTGGAAGCGACGGAAGAGCGTCAACTCTCGGCACGTGCGCTGTCACACTGCTTCTCCGTCTCTTTCAGGACGCCGTTTTGTTCACACCTGGATTGAGGCCGTTCGATCGAGTCTTCCATTTCCTCTGGACCCATTGTTGTGTGTCTAATGCACAGTTCATGCCCAGTAGTCATAACGACGCTGGTCCCTTGCACCCGAAACGAGAATGGAATCACTCATGCACGTGCACACTGTACCAAAAAAAAAAAAAAAAATGCCGTTTTCTTCCTCTCCTCCTCCCTATTCTCTCTCTCTCTCTCTCTCTCTCTCTCTCTCTGCATGTGTGTGAGTGAGTGCATGCGCGCGCGTGCGTGCGTGCATGCGCGCGCGCGCGCGCGTGTGTGTGTGCGCGAGTGTGTGTGTGTGAGAGCGAGAGAGAGAGAGAGAGAGAGAGAGAGGGTTTGTTTATGAGTGCGTGTGATGGGTGGGTCTGTGTGTTCCGGGGTGTACCTACAGGTTCTAGTGCCTGAAATCGGAAGACTGCAGCCACTCCGTTCAGTTTTATCCATTCACTTTTTACAACATGGATGCCTTTCGGGAGCGCCCTGCTAAAACTGCCAGACCCATATTGCAAGTGTCTGCACCTACCTCTCTGGCTTGGTTGACGCCCAGATACATCATGACAGGAAGCATCTCTGAAAAAGAACGGAAATCTGAAACATCCTCCGCCTCACTCTCATCCTCTCTGAGCACCACTGAGACGTCTCCAACTCTGTGGCCCTTCCAGCTCAGTTTTGCTTTCATCTTCAAGTCTTCGCCCATTGGCAGGTCCTGTCAAAAACCTTCGTGTTGGCAAGTTCATGGGGACGTTTGCTGGATGGACTGGACGTGGTGGCGACCCCCAGGACAGGACCTTTCACTCATGCCGGTCCTGCCGGTAAACGAACATCGCCATGAGAAGGGAGACCTGAAGGCCGTGTCCTCCACATGTGTGATCAGAACAGGCATCACTGAACACCATCCAAGGGATTCCGCAGCACTGCAGCGTCTCCTCTGGCTAGTTGCCCCACAGCGACAACACGAATAGCCAGTAGCTGCCTTGACTATGGGTGCTGAGACTGTGACAGGGTTACGTGCGTGTGGCCACCACCCATGGGGAGACCTGAAGTAACGGCATGGTAACAGTGCCACGCCCAAGGCACGTTAAAGGACACACACACACACACACACACACACACACACACACACACACACACACAAGTAAACAAAGTAGAACAAGTAAGTTTTTGCTTCCATTTCAGTCGGTAAGCTAATGCTGCTTCCAGACGTTAGTCTCTCTCCTATTCTTCTTTCTTTCGTGTTCTTTTTTTTTTTTTTTTTCATCACATCACGTCATCATATACAAATCTGGAGATCTTGCTCCTTACACACATTCACAATTTCCATTCCTTCTCCAGATTCGTACATGATGACTCAAGGGAAAGGATTTTTTTTTTTTTTTTTGGGGGGGGGGGGGGGGGGGGGGGGGGGGAGACAGAGGATGAGGGGACACATAAACACACACACACACACACAAGCCCATGTGACTGAATTCGATTCGATTGAACAGCTTGCTTTCATACTTTCGCACCTCAAAGTGCATACACACACACACACACACACACACACACACACACCACACACAAGGCTGGGAGAGGGGAGGGTATGTGAAAGGTGGAAAAGGGAGAGGAGAGGTCGGAGGTGTTCAAGGCAAAGAGAACATGTGGATTACATGTGAGTTAGCCGAACCCTCTCACCGATCGAACCCCATGATAGTGACCTGTTGTACGAGTCCCCTATTTGCCTCTGGCCAGCTGTCCCACAGCACTACGAGGGGGGGGGGGGGGGGGGGGGGGGGGGGGGGGGTATCAGTGGCTTATCTGCTATCTACACCACTAACATTACACACATCCTCTCTCTGTCTGTCTCCCCCCCCCCCCTCTCTCTCTCTCTCTCTCCAGAGATAAAAGAGGAGAACGTTAAATCGTCTCGAGATAGTTACGTTCACGTCAAAAGTACACTCTCATTCAATAACTTTGGCAGAGAGAGAGAGAGAGAGAGAGAGAGAGAGAGAGCGTCCACAACCATTAAATATAGTTTTGGCAGGGGGGGGGGAGAGAGGGGGGGGGGGGGGAGGAGAGAGAGAGAGAGAGAGAGAGAGAGAGAGAGAGCTGTATCAAAGAGGCTTTCCCGGCCCTGTTGCTGAACCCCGTTCAGTGACATCAAGGGTGAACATCCCCGCTATCCGCTGCTGATGTGGCAAACTGGGGTAAAGTTGAACATCCACGCTATCCGCTGCCGATGTGGCAAACAGGGGGGGTGAAGAACCAGATCACGCCAGGGGCGTAAAAACCAGGACATCTGCCCAGGACGACAACATGTTTAAGAGGGGCAGCTCAAATGACACTTTTGTTCACGCTGTGCGCCAACAGGATTCGAACAAGGAACATGCAGCTAACTCGCTGCTCTGCCATTGAACCCACCGAGCCGCTCGTTTCAATCAGTTTGCAGTCGATTGTTGCCACAGAGTTCGATACCCGCCAATGTCCCACAACACAACTGCCATTGTTGCCGCTGTATCCATCTTTACGTGCTGTCGTTCTGGCGGGTACAGTGTAGTGTAAGACGGGCCCCTCCTCTCCTCCCTCCATTCCCCCCCCCCCACACACACACACACACACACACGAACAATATATGTCACTGTCAAGGGATAGTTGTGCCCCTACTTATACGTTATACCGTTTGAAGATGTCAACACACCTAACAAAGCCTCTCTCTCTCTCTCTCTCCTCTCTCTCTCTCCCTCCCCCTCTCTCTCCAACTGCTCCATGTCCTGCGCTATACTGTAGTGTTGTTCTTCACTTCGCTGCTTTTCCATGCGTGGTACTGGATTATACTGCGTCAAACTGTCCTGCGTTGCACGTGCTATATTCCGCACTACTTCGAGTTGCGTTGCTGTATGATGTGAGACTGTATTGCATCGCAATGCTTGATCGCAAAGTCTTGACACACACACACACACACACACACACATACAAGGATGATAATGGCACAGCCAATGTTAGGTCGGTTCAACCAAGGTCGGACCAAGCGCGTGAGGCTAAATCGTGAGGTCAGACATCTGCCAAGTCCAGGCCCTCTTCTTCAGTTCTCTCATCTTGGTTGTTAATTCATTTAGCCATCAGGCTTTAAATTATGCGCAGTGTGGTCTCTAAACTTAGCGGATGTGGTGGTGTAGCGTATATGGGACTCGTCCGCACGCAGCGACACCACCTCCTTGAGGAAACTGAAACTAACACTGCGCTACTCTGCTGTAGTATCGTCTGTATTGCACTGCACAATATCGCACACTATCGCGCTGTATTGTATTCCGCTGCACGAGCTGTATCACTCTGCTTTGTATTGTGTTGGATAATAGCGTGATGTGTTGCACCCTCTTGCGTCATATGATATTACGGTGTACCACTTGGCGCTGCTTCTCGCTGTATTGCACAGCACTGCAGTGTATCACACTGCACTGCACTATTGTGTATTGCATCACACTGCTTTGCAAAGGAGTACTAACTATTGTACATGATCGCGCCCTACCGCCTTGGCTCTGCAACACGCCGCGTCGTCTTACCATTGTACAGCACAGGGATCTGTACTACTCACCCTGCTTTGAATTTTATGATAACATGTGCACTGCACTGCACCGGCTACAGTATACTGCGTTCATTTGCATCGTGCAATACTGCAATGCATTATGATTTTAGAACTTCACTAGACCACAATCTATCGCACTGCCTTCAACTGCATTAGGCAACACGGTGTCGTAACCGCATAAACACGCCGGGTTTGCTTTCACATCGCTGCATTGAAGTGGTGTCGCATGGCCACTTCCCTGTGTCGCAATGCTTTGCGGTATTTCACACTACTGCACTGAATGGCTCTGTTGGTGGTTTTCCACTGCCCTTCTTGTACTACATCGCACTACCTCATCTTGCATATACTTGTATTGCTGCGTGTTACGTTCCACTTCGCTGCCACTGCTTTGACATGATTGTGCATGGCAGTGTTCTTCTCTACAGCTTCATACTGCTGGGCGTTGTTGCCTGTGTAATGTCCCATGCACTGCGCAGCGTTCCATCTTGCTCTGTGATGTTTCACACTGTACTGCCTTGCTCCGCTTCAGGTGGCGCTGGATAATACTGCACAGTAGTACTACTGCATCATATTGTACTGTGCCCTACTGTAGTGCATCGCACTGCTTTGCACTGCTTCGCACTGTACTGTGCAATGCCGCACGGTGCTGTTACAGTAACGGCACTGCATTACGCTGCACTGCGCTGAATAATACGGCATCCTACTGCATTGTGCAGTATTACACTGCTCTGTCCTGCATTGCATCGTACAGCACTGTTATTATACTGCACACTGCTTTGCGTCCTTTACCACTGCACTGTGCGGTAATACTGCTCTATAGTCATTGCATCGTACAGCACTGTTATTATACTGCACATTGCTTTTGCGTCCTTTACCACTGCACTGTGTGATAATACTGCTGCTGCACATTGCTTTGCGTCCTTTACCACTGCACTGTGTGATAATACTGCTGCTGCACATTGCTTTGCGTCCTTTACCACTGCACTGTGTGATAATACTGCTCTATAGTTTACCTCTACAGTTTTGCTTTGCGTTGTTTAGAGTCATTTAATACGGCATTATACTGCAGTGCATTGTACACTGCTTTACCTTGCCTAGCGTTTGCGCTGTACTCAACTGCTAAACGTTGCTTAACGTTGCGTCATCTAATACTGCACTGTACTGTACTGCATTGTACTGAACTACTGAACTGTTTGACGTTGCTTAATGTTGCGTCACCTAATGTTGCTCTGTACTGCATTGTACTGAACTGCTTGACGTTGCTTAATGTTGCGTCACCTAATACTGCTCTGTACTGCATTGTACTGAACTGTTTGACGTTGCTTAGCGTTGTGTCATCTAATACTGCACTGTACTGCATTGTACTGCACTGCATGACGTTGCTTAGCGTTGCGTCATCTAATACTGCACTGTACTGCACTGTACTGCACTGTACTGAACTGCATGACGTTGCTTAGCGTTGTGTCATCTACTGCACTGTACTGCACTGTACTGCATTGTACTGAACTGCATGACGTTGCTTAGCGTTGCGTCATCTAATACTGCACTGTACTGCACTGAACTGCCTTGCCTTGCTTAACGTTGCGTCGTTTTGATACTGCACCGACTGCGTCCTATTGCACTGCACTGTATCATCTGAATATCACGTACTGGTTTCCTTTGCATCCTGTTTCCTTGTATAACACGGGGCGGATTTTTCGTTTCTTTTCTTCTTTTTTTTTTTTCCCCCCGGCACAACCTTTCTTTGGTCATGCCTTTTGTCGTGTGTTATTTTCCGTGCAGGACGTACATTTTTGTTGTTGTTGTTGTTGTTGTTGTACAAAACTCAATTCTCTGTACAAACTCAATCTGTCTTAACGCCTCATTCGAAAGACAAGGACATCGCTCTCAGGTGGTTGGACGAGCGATGGGGAGAGAGAGAGAGAGAGAGAGAGAGAGAGAGAGAGAGAGAGAGAGGGACAGAGAGAGAGTGTATGTGTGTGTGTGTGTGTGTGTGTGTGTGTGTGTGTGTGTGTGAGAGAGAGAGAGAGAGAGAGAGAGAGAGAGAGAGAGAGAGAGAGCATGATGTAACTTCATATCTCTGCATTAAAGCAATGCTTTCAACCAGTCAGTCCCCTGTTAGTCGGACAGCCTACGTAAATCACTTTTCACACACACACGCACGCACGCACACACACACACACACACACACACACACACACACACACACACACACACACAGAGGCGCGCGCGCGTTCACCTACGTGCACTCACACAAACACACACACGTGCACGCGCGCACTGGCACGCGGGCCTTCGAATCGACCCCGAGTTCAAAAGCCCATGGTGCCATACCAAACTGGTACCAGTTCTTTTCTGTCTCCCCTCACCCCTCCCTGCTCCCCACCCTCCCCGTGAGCTGGGCACACATTGATCCAAAGCTAAGGTGCCGTTAGGTACAAGCAAAGAGAGGCGGGGTTGGGGGGTGGGGGTGGGGGACGGGGAGGGGGAGTGGAAGGTGGGTGTGGGAGGGGTCAATGGAGAGACCGGGGTCGGGAAGAGAGCGGCGGGGGGACGAGGGATGGGGTAGGAGGGTACAGCCGGTCCACAAGAGGTGAATAGCCGGCCATGACAGCCGGAGGGACAGGCCCGGCGGAGTACAGCCGCCTGAAAAGGGTTAGTCTTCTTCGCTGCTCGTTTCTTCTTTCCTTTCTTTCAGGGGTAAAATATACACATTTCGGTTTCATCCGTGGAAGAGGGTACCAGGCAGGAGCGCGTGTTGTTTTCACTCCTGATGGGTTTCTCTCCACTGCGAAACTACATGCCGAAATACGGGGGTGGAAATGAAGTAGGTATATACTTTTGTCAGGTTACGCACATACAGCTTTGTACACAGGCATAGGAATACACGCGCCCGCGCGCACACCCACCCACACTTCTACAGAGATGGGCAAGCGCCAGCCCCGCCCCCCCCCCACCCCCCGCCCCTACTCACACACACATATGCACGCAAGCAGGCGCGCGCATACACACGCGAAAGCACACGCGCGCGAGCACATACACGATGAAACAATGGAGAGAGAGAGAGAGAGAGAGAGAGAGAGAGAGAGAGAGAGAGAGAGAGAGAGACTCTTATTCAGATCAAAGATAGATACTCTCACCGAAAGAGGACGCCTACATAGGGAACTTAAGACCCGCCCCCCCCCATCCCCTCCCCCCCCCCCTCCATCCCCGCCCCCACTTCTTGCTGAAAGGAAGACACATACAAAAAAATGAATGCGTTCTCGTTCTACTTTCCACAATCACACCACACCACTCCACACCACACCACCACACACAACCACAGGGCCTTTCTTCAGGGCTGTCACCACGTTGGGAAACACGCCCCCCCCTCCCACCCCCACCCCTTATGAAACAGAAACAAACAGCAACGACACAGCACAGCAAAAATGTTCGCTTTTTTTTTTTTTTTTTTTTTTTTTTAAAGGCCGATACAACTGCAAGCTGGTTTCTCACAGGGCGCGCCCACCGTTCCGTTCCATTAATTTTTATTTATCGTCCCCCAAATAATCAGAATAGGCAGCTAGTGTCCACTGTGGACAGTTTTGACAGTCTCACCACCTAACAGCCAGACTGGAACAGGCATGATACAGACAGTGTGACAACTGGAAAGCAAAATAAAGGTGACAAAAGACTTTTGTGAACAAAGTCGACAAAGGGCCCATAAAGGGATGGGGGAAGAAAAAAAAAAAAAAAAACTAACAATACAGCAAACAGTAGACCAAGAACAGAAAAAGAAACACACGCAGGCACGCACCCACTTACAGAAAAAAAAAAAGTGACTGAAAAGAAGTCAGGAGAATTAAAAAAAAAAAAAAAGAAAAAAAAAAAAGGGGGGGGGGGGGGTGTCAGAGAGTATAAGAGGAAGTTAAGAGGGGTCAAAGATACTGGCCGAAAAGAGAAAGACAGAAAATTAAAAAAAACAAACAAAGCAAAACAGCAAAAAACAAAACAAACAAAAGCAAAACAACAAAACAACCAAAAACAGGGTCAAAGAGAGTGGCTGAACAGAGGAAGTTAGGAGATTCGAAACAACAACAAAACACACAGGGTCAAAGACAGTGACCGAAAGAAAAAGGAACTTTTCAGCCCAGAACTCGGTTTCAGAAGAATGGGATGGGGGCGGAGGGGGGGGGGGGGGGGGGGGGAGTTATACAGTCTTGGGGTGTCTGTACAAAGAGACCCTGGCCATCTCCTACTGGTCAGTTCAGGTGGTAGAACAACAGCCATGCTCCACAGGGCCAGGAAATCGGCTGGCGTTCCTACCACAAAAACTGACGGAATCATACAGTAGGCATGGGCCTTGTTGATACATGTGTGTGTAAATCTAATCGGAAAAATCATGTGGATCTTTATAAAACTGGGACATGATTTACATTCTAGCTTGAAACAAACAAACAAACAAAAAAAAGCGCAACAGAGAGAGAGAGAGAGAGAGAGAGAGAGAGAGAGAGAGAGAGAGAGAGAGAGAGAGAGAATCAGAGAGAGAGAATGAAAGAAGAGACAGAGACAGATACACAGATCTTTAAAACAAGGGTGAATACATCCATGGGTAAAGAGCATTAAGATAAAACAAGTAAAACAAAACGCAGATTGTCAACAAATGGCACACACACACACACACACCAACACACACACACACACAGAGAGAGAGAGAGAGAGAGAGAGAGAGAGAGAGAGAGAGAGAGAGAGAGACAGACAGAGACAGAGACAGTGAGAAAGAGAGAGATGCTGTTGTTTTAGCATCGCGAAGGGACATTATTTTTTCAAGCGCCTTTCATGACCACCACCACCACCACCACCACCGCTGCCGCCCAGCTACCACCATCCCTGACCCGGCAAACAGATTCCAGGACACATGATCTCACGTCCAGTCACTCAAACACCACCACGTTACCCCCCCCCCCCCCCCTCCCCCACAACCACACCACCCTGCACACAGTCATAGAGACACACACACTGCCCCCCCCCCCCTTCCCCCACTCCTTCCCATGTTCAGCCCTATCACCCCCCCCCCCCCCCCCCTTTCCCCTTTAAGCCCTATATATGTTATAAGTGTGAAGGATTCTTTCTTCCTTCTCTTCCCCTCCCCTCCCCTCCCCCCCCCCCCCTCCCTTTCCCTTTGTCGGAAACTACTTTTTACCACTTGTACCAACTATAAAACCAACCAACCAACAAGAAGAACCAGCCAACCACGCCGACCAACCCACTCTCCGGCCTTCTACCAACCTACCTACCTACCTACTACCACTACTACCGACCAACCAACTATCAACCAAAGCAAGGCAGACAGACGTTTTGTTCGCGGTGTCGTTCATAGGCACCACACACTCACACACACACACACACACACACACACTGCGAGCTAGCGACACATGTAGTCGCCCCCCCCCCCCCCCCATCCCCTTCCCACAAATTGTGAGATATGGTGCGAGAACGAGTAAATAATTCATATCGACCTCAAAGCTGACAGGGAACAAAACTTGTATAGAGTGGGGGGTTGGAGGAAGGGGGAAGCGTGTGCGTGTGTGTGTGTGTGGGGAGGTGGTTAGACTGGATGAGGGGGGGGGGAGGGGGGGGGGGGAGACAGAGGGTGAGCGGAGAATCGAAGGGGGGGGGGGGGGGGGGAGTGGAAGGGGGGAGGGGAGGGGGGGGGGAGGATGGGTGGAGGGTAGAGCCGGAGGTTACAGGCCAACGGAGGCAGTACAAGGATTAGCCGGGGTGAGAAAACCGAATCAAGCAGAAAGAATGAAAGAAATCTGCTGCAGGCTACAGAGACAGGGCGAGAGCAGAGGGGATGGGGTGGTGTGTGTGTGTGTGTGTGGGGGGGGGGGGGGGGGGGGAGGGGGGTAAAGAGAAGATAGTAGTCTGTGAAAGGATGGAGGGAAGGAGGTGCGGGTGACTGCTGTATTGATGGGGGTTGGGGTGGAAAGTGAGGTATGGCGGTGATTTTTTTTTTTTTTTTAAGCGGGACAAGTTAGGGCGAGGTGGAACAGTTTCTGTTTTCTTTTTTCATTATCATCACCAGCTGTCCATTTTAGTTCTCTGGTTCATCATAACCCATCCAACCAACGCAGGATAGGAGGCCTGTCACTACGTTAGAAACAGAAAAAAAAAAAAAAAAAATGGAGAAGGTGGAGAAGTCAACCCTGTCGTGCAAAGAAAAACAAAACATATATATATATATATTATGTATATATATAGTGTAAACAATACTTCACAATCAATCAGTTTGACTACTACTCTCCTTCAAGGGGGGGGGGGGGGGGGGGGGGGGGGGGAGAGAGATGAAACTCAGTGCACCATAGGCAGGACAGAGAGTGCCTGTTGCAGTGCACAAACTCCAACTACTCTCCCGCAAGACTTGTTTTTGTTTTTTTTGTTTTTTTTTCAAACTTGGTAAACCCTTACAAATGTCAAGAGTTTTGCATGTTAAGAAACTGTGGAAAATCCATACAATGTCAAGAGTTTCCAAAGGCCGGAAAGAATGGGAAAGGGTGACAAGCCCATACAAGGTCAAGAGTAGGAGCCGGGACGATGGGAAACAATCCACAACAATGTCAAGAGTTTCCAGGGGAGGGGGGAAAAAGGGAGGGGGGAGAGACCTGAGGAAGACAGACAGGCATGAAGGAGGAGCAGGGTGACAGGGGGAAGCTGGGGTGAGAGCGGGGAGCGGGGGGAGCGCGAGCGCGTATTTTTGTGTAAACATACGGCAATCAAATACGCGCGAGTTGAAAGTCACCAGCTTCCCCCAGAGAGAGGGGGGAGAGAGAGAGAGGGGGAGAGAGATGAGGGGGGAGAGAGAGAGAGGAGAGGAGAGACAGACAGACAGACAGTGACAGACAGCCAGACAGTGGGACGAAGAAAAAGAGACGGATGGGAGGGGAAGGGGCTTGTTGTTTTGCTGCTTGAAGTGGGTGCCATACTACGTGTAGCTGGGGACTAATGAGTAAAGGGGGACTACGTGCCAGGGGGGGAAGGGCGAGAGGGGAGAGAGAACTCATATGAGAGTGGGGGAGAAGAGTTTCCAGGGCAGGAGAACTGGGGAATTTTAGGTTTTTGACAAGAGTTTCCAGAGTGAGGGAGGAAACTAAGGCAGGAGGAGTGAGGGAAGGAGGAAGAGGAGGAAAGGCACCGGAGAATGGTGGGGGAGGAGAAGAGGGGGAGAGCGAAGGGAGAGGAGGAGAAGCCATGAGGAAAGGAGAGCGGAGGAGCGCGAGAGAAGAGAGAGAGGAGGAGAGAGAGAGAGAGAGGGGACAGCCAGACAGGGGACCAGACAGGCAGACAGAACGGAAGAAGAAGAGACGGATGGGAGGGGGAAGGGGCTTGTTGTTTTGACTGCTTGAAGTCCGTGCCATCACTACGTGTAGCTGGGGACTAATGTTATGACAGCTTTACATATCATTTTTAATTAAAAGGGCTAAACGGGAGTGGGGCAGTGTAAGGCGGAGGGGGGGGGGGGGGGGGGCAGGAAGGAAGAAAAGCCAATCGCGGGGAGGAGGAGGAGGAGGAGGAGGAGGAGGAGGGGGAGGGGGGGGGAGGAGTTAGACACAAGCCCTCAGCAAATAATTTCATTTGACGAATTTAGTAAAACATAAAAAAGGAGGAGGAAGGAGGACGGAGGGGAGGAGGGGAGGGGGGAGGGGGGGGGGGGTTAAAAAGCTTTTAAGGGCCACTTCTGTTACTTTATCGTGTCGGCCAATAGAGGGACAAACTGACAAAAGACTTTCTCTTCTAATGATGATATGTATAGAACCATTCGTCCAACGAACATTTGGCTGTGACAAGTATATTAGTGCTTAAAATTTAAAAGCAACAACACAACAGAGAGAGCGAGAGAGCGAGCGAGCGAGCGAGCGAGCGAGAGAGAGAGAGAAGAGAGAGAGAGAGAGAGAGAGAGAGACAGGACAGAGAGACAGTGACAGATAGAGAGGAAGAGAAAGGGAGAGGGACAGAGGGGTGGGTGACGTGCAGAGAGGAAAAAATGGAGAAAGGGAAAAGAGAGACAAAAACAAAATTACTGTCACAAAATTTCCACGAGATAGCATTATCCTTTACAAAGAGAGGGTCTTCGGCTCCCTAAATGGGCGGAGGAAGGAGGAGGGTGGAAGATGCACACTGACTCAATAACAGTATAAAAAATCCGGGTCCCCCCCCCCCCCCCCTTTTTTTTTTTTTTTTTTAAACTTCTGTCTCGTTTTTGAACGCATCTAACCTTGAAAGTGTGAATGTAGAGTTATGTATGTCCTCCCTTTCCTTGTCGACGTGTTCTTTTTCTCCTGTCCCTTCTTTTCTGTCCAACGGACTTTGGCTCTTTGCAGACATAGATAGGCCTCCGTCTTGTCCACTGGGACTGTACACTTCCTCTTCTCTCGGTTTCTCCAGTGACTGAACTGCTGACGTCATCGCTTCATAGCGTCACTGTCCACTCTGTGTGTGTGTGTGTGTGTGTGTGTGTGTGAAAGCGTGTGTGTTGCGCACCCATCCCCGCGGTTGACATCTGTCTCCCTCTCTCTTTTTCACTGTCTGTCTGTACTTCCCATACGTTGTCCGGGACGGAAGAGCCTGTCTCCAAGGTACTATTACTGACAGAAAACAGCCGTTTTCCATTTCCCTTTCTGCTCATATTCTACGGGGGGGGGGGGGGGGGGGGGGGGGGGGGGGGGCAGGAAGGAAGAAGAAAAGACAGAAACAGAGGGGAGAGAAAAAAAAAAGGAACCAGCTGACGACAGGAATCGCTCTCGGAAAGGCTGACACAATATGACTGCCTGTCCGTCCGCCTGCTGGTCGGTGTATAGCGAATCCTCACCAACAAAACCGCTGCGCTATAACTTTTAATTAAAACGCAGCAGGTGTTGCTGACCTTTTGCGATTCGATCTCCTTTTTTTTTTGTTTTGTTTTGTTTTTTTTTTGGACAAGGTCTCGGAGAGCTCTTTCGCTAACTCTCCCCATCGGCGACATAAACTCCACCACAACCGTTCGTTTTACCTTGCCCGTCCTCCCTCCCTCCCCTCCTCTCGGTCTCCCCGAAACCCACACTCTCCCTCCCATCCCTTCCATTCCACGGCTCCGCAGCACACAGAAGAACCTCCACTGACCGTGACTGGCGGCGGTTCCAGCGTGGCGCCAACAACGAAATACAACAGGCATTATTAGTCCTTCCACTGAGCTGACGAGTGGCTGGCTGCCCATAACACTGCGGAGAGGAAAGCCGATGATACATAAACGGAGGGAGGGGAGGGGGGTATGGGGGGGGGGGGGGGGGGGAGCAGAGAGGAAAATATACCCTAAGTATTGACAGGCAAAACTCCGCGTGGGGGTGCACTACCGGAGTGGTGTCCTTAACCTTAGGTTTAATGAAAAAAAAAAAAAAAAACCCAGGAAAAAAAACAACACAAAAAATCGTCGGGATGGATGGAGAGACAGAGAGGGAGAGAGAGAGAGAGAGAGAGAGAGAGAAGAGAGAGGAGAGAGAGAGAGAGAGAGAGTGGGGGGGGGGGGGGGAGGAGAAAATGCGGGTCCCCGTCCGTCCGGGGTTCAATGGGCAAGGTGAGGGGGGTTATGCTGGAACTTGCATGGGCGGGGGGAGGGTGAAGTGATTGGGAAGGGTTGGGTTGGCGGGGGGGGGGGGGGGGGGGGGGAGAGTGGCTGTCTCAAAGGTGGAGGGTGGCGGGGTGGAAAGGTGAGTGACAGGGAAGCTGGGGTTATGCGGTGGAAAGAGGTCTTTGACATTGCTTCGGCTTCACTCTGGAGGACACAAGGTTTTTTTTTTTTTTTTTTCCCTTCTTTTCAAATGCAAGGATGAGTGCGCATGTGAGTGTGAGTGTGTGTGTGTGTGTGTGTGTGTGTGTGTGTGTGCATACATGAACCTGCGCGTGCATATTCGTCGAACACTGGAACTGAATGGCTGGCTACTGAAAACACAAAATGTGATAGAATGTCACACACACACACACACACACACACACACACACACACACACACACACACACACAGAGCTTAAACACAACACATCACACACACACACACACACACACACACACACACACACACACACACACACACACACACACTAAAACGCAACGGTTTACTCTTACAGGTTACAGTCTGAATAGCATACCCTACAGAACCGCATTTTCAGGTTAAGGTGGATAGTTATTATAACAGCCTTCGTCTCTCTCTCTCTCTCTCCCCCCCCCCCCCCCTCTCTATCAAAACCACACACACACACACACACACACACACACACACACATACACTTCAAACTTCAACGACCGAAAACAGTCGGAACAAGAACATACGCTTGCACGCGCCTACGGAAAGGGGAAGAGGGGGGGGGGGGGGGGGGGGGGGGAGAGGAGAGAGAGAGAGAGAGAGAGAGAGAGAGAGAGAGAGATTTTCATTTTAAACTGAAAGTGAATGTATTGGAACCTACTTGGATCAATCTAATCCTCTTTCTGAACAACAGCATCTCTCTGGCAGGATTAAACGGTCTCCTAAAAGTGGACGGTGAATGATAAGGTTTTATTCCTATTGTTCACCACAACGGAACTACTGAATAGGAAAAACCAAGAGGAACAGTAGCAGAAGAAGTGGCGGAGGGGGGGGGGGGGGGGGGGGAGGAGAGAGAGAGAGAGAGAGAGAGAGAGAGAGAGAGGACAGACAGACAGACAGGCAGGCAGAGACAGAGAGATGATTATAACAAGATTTGTTTTCATGACACGGGATTCGAAGGGAGTAGCGTGGGAAGCGAGATGGAAGATAGCCAGGAGAGTTTGGAGCCAACTGGAGGGGTGGGGGCGGGGGCGAGTGTGGGTGTGGTGGAAATGGGCAGAGATACAGAGAAGCTGACGCAACCACACGTCATCACGTAAGAGAGAGAGAGAGAGAGAGAGAGAGAGAGAGGTGGCTGAAATTGAAGGCAATGCCTCCGCCTCCGTCCCCAACCATTCACAGATCAGCCACCTAGCGGGTGTGGCGATGCCATTCACAACGCTTGCTGCTTCCTACCTCATCGATTTCTCCCTCTGCGCAGCTCGTCAATCAACTTTGCAACTGACAAGCAACGGATACAAGCCGCTAGCAAGTCAATCTGGCGCGCTCGGGGGGCTCGTGCGAACGCACGCGGCTGTCAGAAAACTGCTGTTGTGACGTCGACGAAAACGTGCTGGTTTCTTTTTTTTTTTCTTTCTTCTTCTTTTTTTTTTTTTTTTTTTGCTTGCATGCTTTTTGAACAACAGACCAACTCTGCACGTCTTAACTAACGTCTTGATAATTTCTTTTTAAACAAAACAGAGAACACTGGCACGATTTTCAAAATAACAAATATCGATGTGTGATTCAACGTTAGCGTTAAGATTGTTTAACTGCGCGCTCAGAGCGCGCCTTTTGAACTCCTCAGAGAGAGAGAGAGAGAGAGAGAGGGAGAGAGAGGCACGTGCAGACATTCCTCAGTTACCTTGCATGCTGTCATCAGCAATATCACCAGAAAAGAA
>JADBJO010001649.1:240000-250000 GCA_016801955.1 Conus betulinus
CCCCGGTCATGCCCTGCTTGGGCTGACGTGAGCGGAACGACCACCATGGAAACGCGGGCCGCAGTCATTATGATGGCCCCTCTTCCAATGGCCGCCGCTGCCAAGGCCACGTGCGGTCATTCATCATCACACTGGCTGGCTACCTTTGTTTGTCAACCCCCCCCCCCCCCTTGCCCCCCTCCCACCGAAGGGCCCGTGCACCACGTGTCTGGACAACAATCCCTAACACGCCATGAAAGGCACCGCACTCGCCACTTGAAACGTATGCCTGGCTGTAGTCGTCTGCTTGATGTCATTAAAACAAAACAAAACAAAACAAAAAAAAACCCCGACCTGGCTGGTGGCACTGATGACTGGGAACTGTTTTCGGAACAGGTCACCCTCAGTGGTCATTTCCTTTCACTTCGTACTGTTGATGGTCCGGGGGACCGAACGGAAGGATTTTTGGGGGGGGGGGGGGGGGGGGGGGGGGGGGGGGGAGGAAATTGGGTATATTAGGGCTGTCACATCGACAAAAAACAATTCCTTGAAATGTCTGTTTACGGAAGACACGAAAAAAAAAAACAAAACTGAACCAATTTATTTCAAACATACATAAAAAAAGAGCATTAAAGCTACATCTATTTTAAACATGATCTTAGACCTGTGAACAAGGTTTCTGAGCATTCATACTGAATGCGATATAAATTCCCTCTTTAAAACAAAACAAAACAAAACAAAAAAAATGCCCGGAGTGTAATCACTACAAAACTGTTTATTCTTTGCAGTAACCAATGGCAGATGGTAGAATCTCTGTAAAGTTTGGACAGGTCTGAAAAATGCTCTCCTCTCTCTCTCTCTCTCTCTCTCTCTCTCTCTCTATATATATATGTGTGTGTGTGTGTGTGTGTGTGTGTGACATCCATTTCTATGTTCCAGTCCCCTTCCAGCAATTTCTGATATAACCATAACTTCAGATATGCGAATGAGCAAAGCAAGCTGATTCCAACAATTTCTTTTTGTGGCACACAGGACCAGGACAAACACATGAGAACAATGGTTTAACCACAGGATTTCAGAGGGCTGAAAAAAAGAGGAGAGCAGGGTGGTTAGGTACACAGTTAGTGTGGGGACTTCCTGGGCCACCCCATACAACCATAAAGGAAGCAGTCACCACACCGTCTTCCTTTCCCCCGCTCTATCCGGCTTCCCGAGTAAGATTGAAGCAATACTGTC
Organism: Conus betulinus; assembly: GCA_016801955.1. Taxonomy (NCBI): domain Eukaryota; kingdom Metazoa; phylum Mollusca; class Gastropoda; order Neogastropoda; family Conidae; genus Conus; species Conus betulinus. The sequence continues at coordinate 241,216 of JADBJO010001649.1, forward strand.
GCCCTGTCCAATCAGTTGCTAAGTGAATCCCATGAAACTGGCCGGACGTTTCACCGCTGTGAGTATCTGCACGTGTCTTGCATGCGTGGACCACGGTAACTTCGTTCATTAGAGGGTATAGGCTGAACACCAGGATCTCTAATCCCAACTGCAGTATGTCATACTGAACGTGTTGGGAAGCGATCGTCTCCTTTCAAATTCACAAACATCTCTCTCTCCCCCCCCCCCCCCCCCCCCCCCCCATTATGATTTTATTGGCTCTCCTGTTCCTCCGGCAGCCTGTCACTCAGGTACCATCAAAGGCATGATGGATAACTTAGCACTCGAAAAAAGAAGAGATCAAGCCTCTCAGTTTTTTTTTTTTTCTATTTTCTTTTTAAAGTTCAATTCCCGATAAATTCACAAATCATTTTTAGCAGTCCATCTACACAAACCCAAACCTGTTTTCCAGCATGCTTTCACAGTGAGAATGACAAAAATCTGTCACGTTGTTCAATTTCTGTGATGAAATATGGGCACCAAATTATCATGTACAATGAACTACATTAAAAGAAGTTTGTGTGGGTTTGACTTTGGAAACTAAACACATCTTAAACATAAGCGTAATCATTTTTTTTTTTTAAAGTTCTGTTTGCATATGGGGATATGTTGTGCCAGTGTCACGTTAAAAGGGCTGCTCAAGTTGGCCTTCATTTGTGTACGCATGTTCTTCGCTATCCAACAAAGGTCACACTAGAATTTTCTGTGCACAAGTACTCTCCAAATCAGAATACTTTGCGGCAATGAAAGTCGGACCACTAGGTTAACGTGGACGATGCTGTCGAGAAGACAAGGCCCAGCAACTATGTGTGAAGACACTGGGTCTGCACGGCGGCCAGCCAGCTGATACTGGTGCAGCACAGCGACAGAGAAAAAGGGCTCCACGTTACAGTGCAAAGGTGGAGGGAAGCAGTGGCGGCAAGGAGGAAAGGGCAAAGCGGGAAGTAGAAGGAAAGTGGGGCAGTCTTCAGATGTGAGAGCGAGGACACACTGCACGTCGTTTGTGTCAGTTTTGATGTGAATACTGCTGGTGGTGCTGCCGTAGAGACACGGATAGAAGTGGTCAGAGTGGGAGGGGAAAGGAGATGCAATGGTGTGGCGGGGGGGGGGGGGGGGGGGGGGGGGGGTGTGTGTACAGAGGAAGAGACAAGAGTGGAAGGGATGGGGGATGCAATGAAGGTGTAATGGGGTGGAGCCGGTTAAAATGCTAGTCTTTCACACAAACTGCCTCTACAGGACAGTGTGTGTGTGTGTGTGTGTGTGGTGGGGGGGGGGGGGGGGGGGGGGTTGCGTGAGAGAGGGCAGGGACAGAAGAGGGGTAGGTTAGTAAATCTGACCTGGGGTCACAACTACAACTGTTCAGGATCTGCTGCCCCTACCCCCTCCTTCCCTCCCCCATCCCACCAAACCAACCCATCACGTTTTAGAGATTCACGCCCCGAGGGAAACAGAGGTCAACTGGCGTCATGTCGAATCACGGTCACCATGCCTACGTACAACTATACTCTTACACAACCATGACCCCTCTCTCTCTCTCTCTCTCTCCTCTCTCTCTCTCTGAGAGAAGAGAGAGACAGAATGTTGTTGTTCACACGAATGGGTATGAAACAAGCAATAGTTCTCAATTTAGTATTTATAAGATGAATAGCGAGACGGAATGCGTTCTAGAGCGCACGTCACAGCTGGCCTAAGAAGGGGTGTTACTGGCGGATATAAAGTCTGCAGCAGCTTCTCAAGCATAGGCCTCGGCTCTCATCTGTCTTTGTATCCACCCAATTCGATGGGCATCACCTCTCTACACAACATCTCAATCTTTTCTGTCTGTCTGTGCTGCTGCATGTATTGTGTAACATCTATCCAGACTGAGAAATCAGTCTTTTTTTTCAGGTTTAAAGCGTTTGGTTCTCAAGTGCCGCTCATTGTAAACTACGGTGCTGAAGCGAACGGGCTTGATAATGCAACATTACGCTGTGAAACAGTTCATTTTGTTTGCCTTAAAAAATTCCTTGGGATGTCATTACAAACGCCTGATTGATTTAGTATTTTTTTTCTCTTTTTTTTGTGGGCATCAGTTATCGGATTAATGGAGAACCCAAGGTGGTGACTTTTTTTTTTTTTCCTCCAAAGGCCGAAATCCACCTCCTCAGTTTTTGTACTTCACACTGTCCTCTTCATCTGATAAAAAAAAAAGCGGAAAAAAACAAAAACAATTTCCACTACTAGCCCCCCCCCCCCCGTTTAACTCTAAACGAAACCCTCCCCCCCCCCCTCCGAATCTTTAAACCCCCACCCACTACTCTTGTACCACCGAGTTAAAGAGGAAAAAAATCCTAAAGAGCGAGCACACGCACACACTGGTCCCGACCAACGACACCCGCATTTGATCCGTCAATCTGAATCCATACTGTAATTAACGCATGGCACAACAGCAACAACCATCCCCCACCCTCCTCCACACACCACACACACACACACACACACACACAACACACACTGGTCCCGACCCAACGACACCCGCATTTGATCCGTCAATCTGAATCCATACTGTAATTAACGCATGGCACAACAGCAACAACCATCCCCCACCCTCCTCCACACACACACAACACACACACACACACGTGTATACACACATCATCATCCCCTTTCACATCCCCCCCTCCCCAATCCTACCACTTAAAGCTCCCCACCCCACCACCCCCCCTTCCTTTCCCCCCCTGCTTCCTCCTCGCCCCCCACTCCTTCCTCCCACACCTCCCCAACTCCCCATCACGAAAAAAACTCAGTCAGGCGTCGAATGAATGATTCAGAAGGAATGATCTGGCCTTTGCGTTCGCAGTCGTAACAAAGCAGGGTCCCCTCCCGGTCGCGCCCCGCTGGCTTGACGTGAATAGGGTGGGAGGTAAGGGGGTGAGAGAGGGCTGGAGGGAGAGATGCTGCCGCCGTGTGCAGTGTACACGGGTCCGGCCGGAGCGGCTGGCTAGCGAGGCAGGCAGGACACCAGCCCCCCGGCGCCGCTGTCAAGGCACCAACTGTGAACGCGATAGCCGTTCAGGTACGTGGTTACCCTTCCAGCCAATGGCGGCCTTCTCCGCTTTTTCTTTTTTTTATTTTTTCCTACCCCCCCCCCCCCCCCCCCCCCCCCCCCCCCCCCCCCCCCGGTAAGTTATTCTGACTTCACACAAGACCCCCCCCCCCCCCCCCCCCCCCCCCCCCCCCCCCCCCCCCCCACCCCCCCCCCCCCCCCCCCCCCCCCCCCCCCCCCCCCCCCCCCCCCCCCCCCCCCCCCCCCCCCGCCCCCCCACACGCGATTTGCAGACTCACACTGTTATGCTCTCCCCCAGACTCTCTCTCTCTCTCTCACACACACCACACACACACACACACAAAGACACACACACACACACATTCGCGCGCACACATATCATATCGTGCGTGCGCGCGCGCGTGAGAGAGAGAGAGAGAGAGAGAGAGAGAGAGAGATCTGAGGAGGTTAGAAAAAACACACACACACACAAAAAAAAAAACACGAAAGGGCATGGTGTTTCTAGACAGAAGAGCACACCAAAGAGAGATCATTATTGCTTTCAGAGGGTCTACAGCATCGAAACACACAACACACACACACACACACACACACACACACCACAAATACACCAAACCCTCCTGAACCCAAATTTACGATAACAAGCAGTAACGCACGCACACATCGCATAGCTCTGTGATGGACTGACGACCCTCCCCCTTTCCATTCCCCAACCCCTCCTCCAAACTTTCTCTTCACCACTACCACCATCCCCTAAACATTCCTGTCTCCCTTCCCCTCTCAAGGTCCCTACTTGCGTCCAGCCTCCCCCCCCTCCCCCCCCCCCCCCCCCCCCCAAACCCCCTTTTCGTATCATCCTCATCCACTAAACTTAACCTGAACTCGCTGTGTACCATCGTCTCTTTATACTTCTCCCTCCAGAAAAGAAAAAAAAGGTGTGGTGTGTGTGTGTGGGGGGGGGGGGGGGGGGGGGGGGGGGGAGAAGTAGGATGAGGTAGGGGAGCCTGGGGGCACGTGAGGTCAGTTGAGGTCATGATGGGTAACATTCCTTTTTTTTTTTTTGTAGTTGAGAAGGCTAGCTTGGCTAGGGTGTCTGAAAGAAAGATAAGTCGAGAGAGGAGATGGGAAAGAAGTCCCCCACCCACCCCCCACCACCCCCCACCAACACACACACACACGCACACTCCCCAATCTCCTTTCCACCCAGCTCTTTCTATTATTATCAAAGCAATGGCCAGAGCTGTACTGGTAGCGTGGCGTCCGGATGTTTCCTTTCAGTCGTCTGACCCGTGGCCTCAGTGGTCTGCCTCTGAACTGCACCCCTTGTCCTAATGCCGGATAATTCTTCTACCCAGTTTGGGACGCGTGCTGCTCAGCTGCTGGGCTGAGGGCAGGCAGAGAAGCTGAGGCCTTTTGTACTTTTTAACCTTGGATGTTTTGTGCGAGGTTCCTCTTCATTTTATTCTAAATTATGTTGTACTTATCAACTGATGAATTCGCAATTTTAGCGCATGCGCGCGCGCGCGCGCACACACACACACACAACACGCACACACGCACACACATATATATATATATATATATATATATTTTTTTTTTTTTTTTTTTTTCCTCATGTAAACACAAGTTTTCATTCGCTCTTCGTATAATCCAGCATGTTTTTTTTTAAATTTGTTCCTTTCTGATTCAAAACCATATTTAGATTCTCCCCATCCCTTTTTTATCCTGGGTCCACTTAACACGTACAGCCCTGACAAGACGTGAGGAGATGCGGGGGGGGGGGGGTGGGGGTGGGGGTGGGGTCCTCTTTCAGTGCAAACAGCTCCCCCAGTTCCGGAAGTTCCGTCTTTCATGCCTTCCTCTCTTCTTTCGGTCACCGTCTTTGACTCCACACTTCAAAGAAAGTCTCTTTTCTTAGCTGACGTCTATCTCTTTTTCTCTCCAGCGTTTGTGAACTCTTCTTCTTTTTTGTCTTTTTCTGGAAACCCTTACACTTCTATCAGGTCACGACACACCAGCATTTATTGTTGTGCTCCGGCGACTTGGAAGTGACCATTGTAAACACCGTGCAGAACACAATCAACCTCTAACACTCTCTACCTACCAAGCTGAGAATCTTTACAGTTTACTTGTCACCTACAGATATCCAAACAGCCTTTGAAAAATGACGAAACTAGGAAGACATAAACAATGAATGAAATGTAAAATGTAACCGTGATAAGTATACCTACCCTACCCACACACCACGACCACACACACACACACACACACACACACACACACACACACACACACGTACGCACGCGCGCGCACACACAAACACTTACACACACACAGTGCTTGGAACGAACCAATATCAGAAGACGTCACCAGCAAGCAGCATGATGGGGGAAAAAATAATAGAATGGGGGGGAAAAGTCAAATACACTTTCAGGACACGTGAAGAGTTAAGAACCAAACATCTTCGGCCTTCCGTTTATCTTCCTCCAGCCTGCTCTACTCCTCTCCCTCATCCCCCTCTCTCCTCTCCACTTTGTCTTCTGTTTGGACAGCCCTAACACCTCTTGGGTCATCTCTCAAGTGAACTTCGCGTGAGCAAGGTTTTCTTCTTCTTTTTTCTTCTTCTTTTTTCTTTTTTTTAGCAGCACCCTACCCTCACTCTGTCAGTGCCATCATGCTCCATATCCCTCACTCTTTACAGTGGCATTATATACCCCGTATCCCTAACTCTTTACAGTGGCATTATATCCGGTATCCGCCACTCTATCAGTGGCATTTACCCCATATCCCTCACTCTTTACAGTGGCATTATACCCCATATCCCTCACTCTTTACAGTGGCATTATACCCATATCCCTCACTCTTTACAGTGACATTATATATCCCTCACTCCCATTATACCTCATATCCCTCACTCTTTACAGTGGCATTATACCCATATCCCTATTCCTCATCCCTCTTTACAGTGGCATTATACCCCATATCCCTCACTCTTACAGTGGCATTTATACCCATATCCCTCACTACAGTGACATTATTTCACTCTGTACAGTGGCATTGACCCATATCCCTCATACAGTGACATTACCTGTATCCCTCACTTTATACAGTGGCATATCCCATATCCCTCACTCTTTACAGTGGTGTTTATATCCCATATCCCTCACTCTTTACAGTGGTTTTATATCCCATATCTCTCACTCTTCATAGTGACATTATATCCCATATCCCTCACTCTTTACAGTGGCATTATACCCCATATCCCTCACTCTTTACAGTGGCATTATACCCCATATCCCTCACTCTTTACAGTGGCATTATATCCCGTATCCGTCACTCTGTCAGTGGCATTATACCCCATATCCCTCACTCTTTACAGTGGCATTATACCCATATCCCTCACTCTTTACAGTGACATTATACCCCATATCCCTCACTCTGTCAGTGGCATTATACCCATATCCCTCGCTCTTTACAGTGGCATTTTACCCCTGAATCCCTCACTTTTTACCCTCCCATATCCCTCACTTTTTACAGTGGCATATCCCATATCCCTCACTCTGTCAGTTACAGTCACTCTTTACAGTGGTTTATATCCCATATCCCTCACTCTCTTTATAGTGACATTATACCCCATATCCCTCACTCTTTACAGTGGTTTTATATCCCATATCCCTCACTCTTTATAGTGACATTATATCCCATATCCCTCACTCTTTACTGTACATTATCACTCCCCATATCCCTCACTCTTTACAGTGGCATTATATATCCCTCCCCATATATCCCTCACTCTTTACAGTGGCATTATACCCCATATCCCTCACTCTTTACAGTGGCATTTATACCCCTGTATCCTCTCACTCTTTACAGTGGCATTATACCCCATATCCCTCACACTCTTTACAGTGGCATTTATACCCCATATCCCTCACTCTTTACAGTGGCATTATCCCCCCATATCCCTCACTCTGTCAGTGGCAGTGGCATTATATCCCCATATCCCTCACTCTGTCAGTGGCATTATACCCCATATCCCTGACTCCCTCACTCTTACCCAGTGTCAGTGGCATTATACCCCATATATCCCTCACTCTTTACAGTGGCATTATACCCCATATCCCTCACACTTTACAGTGGCATTATACCCCATATCCCTCACACTTTACAGTGGCATTATATCCCATATCCCTCATTTTGTCAGTGGCATTATACCCCGTATCCCTCACTCTTTACAGTGGCGTTATACCCCATATCCCCCACTCCTTATAGTGGCGTAGGAGTATTAGCCTGCGTACGCAGAAAGAAAGAAAGAAAGAAAAACGCAGGGGTGCAAGCGCATTGTCAGTTACAACTAGTATGCTGTTTTTTCAGCCCACAACGCAGACAGCATTAGTATTTGACACCAACCTTTAAGGCGTAGATAACACAATTTCCAGTTTAGCTAATAATACAGAGAAATAAGTTTAAAATCATCTTCAAATCTGCAATACAAGAAAAACAAAACTATTTCCATTATTAATGTTCATGTGTGATGTGACAAGGAAGCTGCTCTGTGTGCGCACGCGAGCGCGCGAGCATGCGTGCGTGTTGTGTGTGTGTGTGCGCGCGCACGTAAAGTTCAAGCTGTGATGTGGCTAATCAAGTTGCATGCATACACCTCTTTACAATAATAATTATTTTCAATAATAATCCAGACCTGGACAGGATGGGTTGCAAATAAGCAAATGGCTCGTGACCACTGACATTCTGAAATCTGACCTCGGCTCCGGTGCAGGCTGATCCCAAGTCTGCACGCCCTTCTCATCAATCCGCAAACATCTGGAGCTTCACTGCGGTAAACTGTCCATGGGCCTTCACAAATAACCCATGCCCCCAGGCCCCAGACAGAAATTAGAGCTAAACTCCACCTTACATATAAAAAACTGCCTCTGCACGAGGTGACCCCCCCCCCCCCCCCCCCCCCTCCGATTCAGCCATAAGCTATCCCCTCAAGAGCTGAAGTCCACTTCATAAGCATTAAGTTTCCACTACACTGATCGAACTACACTCGATATGCTTTAAGCTTTCTCTACGGGAGTGAACCACTCCATAAGCAATAAGCTATCGCTGCTTGCGTTGAACCCACTTCATAAGCAAGAAGCTACCCCTACAGGGGTTGAATTCCGCACCATGAGCATTAATTTCTTCTACAGGGGGTTGAACTCCATTCTATAAGTATTAAACTTCTTCTAGGACTTGAACTCCATTCTATAAGTATTAAACTTCTTCTACAGAGGGTTAACTCCATTCTAGCATTAAACTTCTTTGACAGGAGTTGAACTCTATTCTATAACATCTAAACTTCTTCTATAGAAGTTGAACTCCATTTTATAAGTATTAAACTTCTTCTACATGACTTGAACTCCATTTTGTAAGTATTAAACTTCTTATACAGGAGTTCAACTCCATTCTGTAAGCATTAAACTTCTACCGAGGGCTGAACTCTATTCTACAAGCATCAACCTTTACAAACGTTGAACTCCATTCTATAAGTATTAAACTTCTCTGACAGGGGTTGAACTCCTTTCTCTAAGCATTAAACTCTTCTACTGGAGTTGCACTCAACTCCATAAGCACAAGCTATCACGAGCAGCTCCATAAGCAACAGGTTATAGCAAGCAACTCCATGGGCAATAGGCTATCACAAGCAACTCCATG
>JADBJO010001649.1:255000-260000 GCA_016801955.1 Conus betulinus
TGTTTAACTTCCCCGACTCTAAGGCTCGGTGGGTCCACACAGCAGTCTCTCTCTCTCTCTCTCTCTCTCTCTCTCTCTCTCTCTCTCTCTCTCCGCTTCGCTTCGTCTCTTCCTACCATATTCACACTTAATGCCCCACCTCTCGGTATCTGTCCAATTCCAAACGACAAAATGACGACAAGGACACCAAGACAGGTTTGAACACCTACCTCTCTCTGTCGCTCACTGTCCACACAGCGGAGGCTGCAAGTCACCCGGGCCATCTGGCCTGTACGGCGGGGGCTACTTTTTTTGGCTGGTCATCTCTGTCCACCCCTCCCGGACAAAGGACATCATCAGTGATGCATCCACGCCCCCCCCCACCTCTTTCTCTCTCTATCCGCTCTCTCTCCCTTCTCGTCTCAATTGCCCCCCCCCCCCCCCCCCCCCCCTCCCCCTCCTCCTCGTTTGGCTACTCCTCCCTTGTCATCGTATTAATCTAGCGCCCTTCCCCCCCCCCCCCCCCCCCCCCCCCCGCCCATCCTCTCCCTCTGGCTTCTCCCATCCTGCTCTCCTGATCACCTACCCCACCACTTTGTTCCAGTTTCAGACTAACTACAGCCCCCCCCCCCCCCCCCCCCCCCCCCCCCCCACACCACACACACACACAAGCTTCCTGGACTATCCCGGACCGTCCCCTGTCCAGTGCACGCCAGTGTACTAAGAGCGCTTCAGTCGGAAGAACTTAATAGGCAAACTGAATGATATTGTTATAAAAGACATGAAGAAATGCAAGCACACACACGAGCAAACTCGCGCGCGCGCGCACTCACACAAACAGAAGCACGCAATTAATTAAATACAATCAAACGTGCGCGCGCGCGCGCGCGCGCACACACACACACTCACAAACACACACACACATGCACACACGAACAGAAGCACGCGATTAATCAAATACGCACAAGCGTACGCGCGCGCGCGCACACGCACACACATCCCCATACTTTAAAAAAAACTGATGCGCCCTACTCTTTGTTCAACACACACACACACACACACACACACACACACACACACACATCACACACTCTCTCTCTCTCTCTCTCTCTCTCTCTATATATATATATATATATAATATCAAGAATATTACTAAAACGCCTAATAAAATTTTTAAAGTGCTCAACCCCTTGGGGAGCAACATCTGTTACAATAGTATGGTAAAAGGAAGTTTTAAATACAATCAAACGTGCGCGCGCGCGCTTAATCAAATACGCACAAGCGTACGCGCGCGCGCGCGCACACGCACACACACATCCCTATACTTTAAAAAACTGATGCGCCCTCCTCTTTGTTCAACACACACACACACACACACACACACACACACACACACACACACACACACATCTATCACATCTATCTATCTATCTATAGAGCCAGCGCTCGAAACAGATCTGTTGATTTTAAAACTTCCTTTTACCATACTATTTTAACAAATATATATATATATATATATATATATATATATATATATATATACATATACACACACACTCACATATACACACATACAAATACATATTCATCCTGTCTCTCACTTTCATTCTTTTCCACCCCAGTGCAGTCAACCAGTGAGATAATAACAGCAGCACCACACACCCACGCGCACGCGCACACACACACAAATACGCGCGCGCGTGCGCGCGCGCGCGCGCGCACACACACACACACACACACACACACACACACACACACACACACACACAACCTCTATACAAAAACCGCCACTTCCACCACCATCAAAGTAACAACAGGAACCACCACCATCACCAACAGCAGCAACGGGAGGGCGGCAATCTTGACACAACAGAGGCGCCGGCAGCTGTTACGCTCAGCTGACCAGAATCGCGCCCAGCCCGGCGACACGGGGCGTCGCCGATGACGTGATCCTACGACACCAGATGAATGGAGGCTGATGTTTACGGCGACAGCCACACGAAGCACTGCAGACCCTTGCAGTCTTCTACAGAATCGACCACCTCACACTGTCTGTGACATGGCCCAATATCTGGACGGGGGGCATCCCCTGGTTTGGCACAAACACTGGGCTGAAGGATCCCTAGGCCCGTATCTTCAAACCGAGCGGAAGTGTCACTGTGTGTGTGTGTGTGTGTGTGTGTGTGTGTGTGTGTGTGTGTGTGTGTGTGTGTGTGTGTGCGTGCGCGCGCGCGCGTGCGTGCGTGCAGGAGTTACATACCCTCTCTCGCTCAAATTTTTAAATTGCACACACACACACACACACACACACACACACACACACACACATATATATATATACATAAATACGTACACACCTTACTACAGAATCGAGAGCCACCTCACACTGTCTGTGACACTGGGGATGAAATGTCAATGAAAATTTCGATAGATATTTTGACAACGTTTTCAAACAAGACACAAATAAAGTAAGTGATATTTAAAACGCATACGAAAAAAAAAAATGCCCAGTAGTAAAATGTCTTTGAAAAAGTGTCATGAATAACAGTAACATCATGGTTAAAAAAAAAAAAAAAGGGTCGGGAAAGATGCTGGGATACGAAGGGGTCGGTGTGGGAGGGGTGTGTGGGAGGGGTGTGGGAGTGGGGTGGGAGGGGGGGGGGTGGAAATCGTCGCCATTAAACCCCGGTAAGAACACCTCCGAGCGAATCGCCTGGCATGCTCAACTGCAGATAACTAAACAAACAGGGTAACTCTCGCTCCCACAACGAAATAATTACAGGCGCCTAACTCCAAATGAATTGACAGCAAATGGCCAAGCAGGAATGATAACACACGAGTGCACAGAACACACACCGAGACGTGGGGGTATTCCAAGCTTGCCCATATACCCTGTACCTGACGCTTCTACTCAGCAACAACTGGAGCATAATGAACAAACACAAATTAACATTTATTCAAGATCGGCTCAGCCTTTACGATCTGAATACACACACGCACGCCCCGCGGACGAACAGTAACAAATACAGCAACGTTAGCTTAAATGGTATGAAGGAAATATAGTAGGACGTGATCAGCAGACGACGCGAATTCGAATCCCCGTTGGTGCCCGACAATCACACTGGTCTTTTTCGCTACCCTGTGTGTACGTGTTGTCGTCCTGCTACGGTGTGTGTGGTGCTCAACACACTACTCCCTCCTTTCCACTCTCCAGGGAGGACCATCTCCGTCTTGCCTTACCACCCACTTACGGGAAATGGACGTTTAAGTCGGAGGTACCTCTCCCGGAGGGAACGGAATAACAACAAAAAGATTTCATAGAGAGACAGAGAGGACTGCTGATTTTGTTGATGGCATGAAAATGGGGTTGGCGATGTGGGTGGGGTGGGGTGGGGAGGGGAGGTGACAGACAGTGTGCACGTGAACACAGGGAGGGGCAGGGTGAAGTAGGTGGACAGTCAACGAGGAAAGGGAGCCAGGAAGGGGGTGCCAGGGATGGAGGTACGAGTGTCAAAAAAAAAAAACAAAAAAAAAAAAAAAAGTGTGATGAGAGATTTGTGTGCATTTGAGAATTCTCACATTACACCCGGTTCGCTTTAGTACAGCGGAACGATACTGAAAGTTACAGACTGCGCCATGACAGACTATCTGATCCCAATCATCGTGACTCGTCGTCTCTCGTCATCCGCGGGGGAACTACAAGACATGCCTTACTCCCTCCCTCCCACCTTCCCCCCACCCTGCCCCCTCACTTGCAATGCCTGACGACGGGAGACTCCAACCTTCAGCCGATTAGAGTGGGTGGGAGGGGAGGGGAGGGAGGGAGGAGACGTGTCGTGCATGCTGCACTCCCATTGGCTTACAGCCCAGCCAACCACTGGATGACAGGGCTGCTGACTGCACTCATCGTAAACAAACAAACAAACAACAAACGGCGAGGTTGTGTTCCCCGCCGGTGGGGGTGGGGGTGGGGGGGGGGGGGGAGGGGGGGGGGGGGGATGGAGGGGCAAACATCTTGAAAAACTGTGCTGGTCCCATCCTCTTCTCTATCACTCTCTCTGACTGCCCTTTTTTTTTAAAGCTTTTTTTTTTTTAATTTTAAGCATTCATTCATTTTTGTCTTTCTTTTACTCCGTTCTAAACGTTTTTTTTTTTCCCTGCTTTCTGGAAATTCCTATACATTTATTTATTCGGTAACAATTTATGACATGCAGGCTTGTGTGTGTGTGTGTGTGTGTGTGTGTGTGTGTGTGTGTGTGTGTGTGTGTGCGCGCGCGCGCGCGCGCGCGCGTACGTGCGTGCGCGTGCGTGCGCGTGTGTGTGGGATTTAACAATATAGTAGTGAAACTTGTATGTTGTTCAGAGTGGCCACTTGTAGTCCATTCTGCAATGTTCATTAATTTTTTTGGTTATGTACCTTTTTCTTGCATTTTTTTTGCTTTCTTTCTTTCTTCTTTCTTTCTGTTTTCAAAAAAAGTTTCGTTTATTTATACATTTATTTTTTTTTTTTAATTCTTTTTTTTTTACAAATTTCCTAAAATCTGGGACCAATGAATGAAGGGTCAGGTTTGGGGTTCTTTTCACACACACTCGATTTCATAGGCCGAAAAACTGTCATAGGTTATTTAGCTACCAAGCCAAATGTCAATAGTTGTTGTTCTAGCTTGTTGCCATGAACTGGGTTTTGTTGGTGCTGGTTGTTGTTGTTGTTGTTGTTGTTGTTTCTGTCTTTTGTGTGGAAATCCTTCTTTTTCGTGATCCGAGTTCTATAATTATGATGTGATCTGAGCAGGCTGTTACACTCACTGATACGCAACAATGTTTTTTTTTTTTTTCTTTTTCAAATACAGTCTTAATTTGAGATTACCTACACATCAAACGCTGATATTCTTTTCAAAAGAAAAAAAAAACAAACTTAACTTAATGTATGAGGAGAAAATGCTGCACAGGAAGACAAAAACAACAACAACAACAACAACAACAAACAACAACAAAGTGGGTGGGACGGGCTGGGGATTGGA
>JADBJO010001649.1:267500-280000 GCA_016801955.1 Conus betulinus
GGGACCTACCTAACGCTACACGGGGTGAAGGGCAGGGGGCCTACCTAACGCTACACGGGGTGACTGAAGGCAGGGGGCCTACCTAACGCTACACGGGGTGAAGGGCAGGGGGCCTACCTAACGCTACACGGGGTGAAGGGCAGGGGGCCTACCTAACACTACACGGGGTGACTGAAGGGCAGGGGGCCTACCTAACGCTACACGGGGTGACTGAAGGGCAGGGGACCTACCTAACACTACACGGGGTGACTGAAGGGCAGGGGGGGCCTACCTAACGCTACACGGGTGAAGGGCAGGGGGCCTACCTAACACTACACGGGGTGACTGAAGGGCAGGGGGCCTACCTAACGCTACACGGGGGTGACTGAAGGGCAGGGGACCTACCTAACACTACACGGGGTGACTGAAGGGCAGGGGGCCTACCTAACGCTACACGGGGTGAAGGGCAGGGGGCCTACCTAACGCTACACGGGGTGAAGGGCAGGGGACCTACCTAACGCTACACGGGGTGAAGGGCAGGGGCCTACCTAACGCTACACGGGGTGACTGAAGGGCAGGGGGCCTACCTAACGCCACACACGGGGTGACTGAAGGGCAGGGGACCTACTATTATGTTACATGGGGACCACCCAGAACGGCAATACGTTGGCATCAAAAACGACAGTTCCCATCTCGGCACGACAAACGAGGTTTGAACTCGCGGCGTCTCTACTGTAACTGGGGATCGGCGGGTCTTTTCCCGTGTTAGTTTGGATGTTACTTTTTTCATTGCTAGTACAGCACAGCCGACCACACATTCATATCTTTTCCGGACTGTCCTGTCAAAACTCGAGCAGGATACACACGTCACAGCCTGAACAGGTCAGACCCACCATCCACACGACCCTAACCATCCTGAGAGAGAACCACACGACACCAGCACATGATGACGTGGCAGCTCGACTACCCACTTCCTCACGGCAGATCAAAACGTAAGACTGCACTGAGAGTGGGAGGTACTCCCTTTGTGTTTTTCACACCCAGATTATCTTTTAAAAATCGTGTACAACAACAACAACAACAACATATACAATAAAAGCCGCCAAAAATGCATTTCAAAACACCAAATAGGCAGACAGACACAGCAGAATGGAAAGTGTATGTCCCCGTTTTTTGGACAGTGTGTGCAATCTTCACTACCACGTCGCCAGAAAACAGGAATGTCATCGGTTTTTCTTTTCTTCTTTTTGTTTTTATTTAAAGTGTGAAGAGTTTCGTGAACAAAGACAGCAGAATGGCCCACAAAAGCAAAAAAGACATTTGCCGACAAAAGACAGCGTGAGAAAGAGAGAGAGAGGAGAGAGAGAGAGAGAGAGAGAGAGAGAGAGAGAGAGAGAGAGAGAGAGAGAGAGACAGACAGACAGACAGACAGACAGACGGAGACAGGAGAAGAGGATGAAGTTCCTGACACCAAATTTCCAAAAGGTGGGGAGCTCTCTTTACTGAAAAAGTCCTCGGCATACTGTTCTCTCTCTCTCTCTCTCTCTCTCTCTCTCTCTCTCTCTGTGTGTGTGTGTGTGTGTGTGTGTGTGTGTGTGTGTGTGTGTGTGTGTGTGTATGCGTGCGCGCGCGCCCACTGTCGGTAGGTGTGGTGAGTGGAAAGGTTTGGATGGATGGGTCTGTTATGACTAACCGCACCTGATTCTTCTTCACACGGTCGGTTGACACTGATTCCATTTTTAGATCTATCAAACGGTCAACACTGGGGGGGGGGGGGGGGGGGGGGGGACCCCCCGGCCATTGGGGAGGGGGGGGGGGGATCCAGTTCTTTAGCGAGGATCAGTGCGTGTCCCGAGAGGTGAGAGGAGGCAATGTTAATGAGCGTGACCTGACTATGCAAGTTTATGGTAATGTCCTGTACGCGGACGCTGTGTTCACTGGATGATGAACCAAAAAATTGTCCTGACCAGTGGTCGTCATGGACAGCCCCGGAATGACCCTTACGGTCGGCTGTGCTCTGTCATAAACAACATCAATAAATAATAAAGAAATAAATAAATTGCCTTGGAGCTGCGCAGTAAGTCTTGCTGTCGCGCTGCAATGATGGATATTATTTGGTGGCCTTGCCAGTGTCGCTGCGCGGTAACTCAAAACCGTTGTGTCCGTTTTCATCCTGTGACAGATGGCGTCTGCCTTTATAGCCCAATGGCTTTGCCTTTTGCGTGATCGAAATACGACCTTCATTTTCGAAATGATTTCAACATGGCCTTTATTTTCAAAATGATCTTAACATGGCTTTTATTCTAACAATTATTTTATGATGGCTTTATCTTCAAAATGATTTTAACTGAGATATTTGTAGCCTTTTCCTTTTTCCTTTTGATTTTTTTTTTTAAACCAACTTTCGCGAATTTGTCTCTGTTTCTTTCTTCTTCTTTTTTTTTTATCTTTGTTTCTTTCTTCCTCGAGTTTTTTTTAAATAAAAGATAAAAAAAACCACACTGACATTGCCCTCGTGATCGGCTGGGAAATAAACGTCTTGAATCGAATTTAAGGGAAACAAAAACCTCCCCCTACCAAGACATTTTCTCCTCTTCAATTTGTCAGTCACAAAGCCTCGAATGGTATTTCCAATCATTACAGCACTGCTTGATGTTTGTACGCAGGTGCTTACGGAAGGAAACCCTCCTCTCCAATTTCTGCCTACTTTAATTTCAACGAAAAGGAATATTTACATGTCTTACCTCTTCCTTTTCCTCCGCTGAAAAGTCATTATAATCTCCGCTAAAAAGGCCAAATGCAACTTTTTGCTTTCCTTTCTTATTTTCCCTTTTTTAACAAAAATAGGGGAAAAAAAAACACCTAAACTGATTTCATTTAATTCTACTTCATTTATTCATCTATTTACTTATTTTTAAAAAATTATTATTATTATTATTATTATTATTTTGTGATGGAAAAAGCTACTGCCCGTCCCAGGATTTCTGCAGGGTCGACATAGACAACAGGTTTAAACTACGACAGACCGTTGTGGCAGGCTAATGACTTCGTGCGTGCAGGGAATGTGCAGGGAAATTTACCGAGCGCGCAGCGTTTGCGTCCCCCCCGTTGCGGGGACGATGTTTGCATGCTTGCTTGCAAACGACCTGGAAACGTTTTTTTAGTGGTCACTGGAAGATTTTTCTTTTCTTTCCTTTTTCTTTTCTTCTGGTTCTTCTTTTTTTTCTTTCTTTTTCTTTCCTTTTTTTTTTTTTTTTTTTTGATGCCAGCTGTAATGATGGTTTACCCAAAACTTAAAACTTAAGTTGGTGTTCTCTGGTACAGTTTCCGAGTGTCTGGCCTAAATACCAGCACGCTGCATTCGCTACCATCGGTCTGTCTTTCAGCCTTGCTGCCGTGCTCTCCTTCATCCGTAGTCATCGACAGGCTTTGACTCAGTTAGCATAGGTTGTGTGGACGCCCGTTACACGTTCTACGTGTAGCCAATACTACTTTCCATGGACTCACAAGGCTGAGGTTACTCACCACCAGAGATGGCAGCTGTTGTTGAGTATGACACTATTCTGCGTATCTCCATGCGTCTTCTTTTGAATTCACGAACATATGAGCACAAGATTTATTTATCGTTACAAATAAAACAACAACAACAACAAAAACGCTCGTAAAGGGAGTTGGTTGGAGACAGAATTCAAAGGGAGAAACCCTAATCCTTGAAAAGGAAGAGAAGGAATTTTGATATTGGACCTCCAGTATGTATATTTCACACACACACACACACACACACACACACACACACACACACACACACACACACACACACACAACACACACACACATACAGACAACCACACCACACACACACACGCGCGCGCGCGCACGCACACATACAACAACAGCAACTACGACAAAAACGAAAACAACAACAATTTCCAACTGTAGGTCTTGTCTGAATAAATCTAACGCTTTCAAAAGACACAGAAATTAATTACGCCCGCAAGACAAACACTTTTTAAGATTTTGATTTTCTCTCCACGCCCACGTGGCCAACGAGTTCGTCGAAAAAAAAAATCGCCTGCTCCAAAGTTCATCCGCACATAACTCCACTTGAAAAACTCAGAAAATTATCACCACGTCCAAAGGCCAAACCAGCTGAGGACATGAACACACTGAACATTCTGGGGATATCCACACAGTATACAGAGTTGTGTTTCCTTTGTTTGACGGCGCGTGTGTAAGCTACTTTAGGAGAGCATACCTCTCCTTGCTGTAAATGTCATTTTTGATCTTGCAATGTCGGTGATCCCCGACCGTAAGCTCAATGGTGGATTATGATTTTTGTTTAAAAAACTTTTTTTTCTTCACCTAAGTCGTTTTCATCATTATTAAAAAAAAAAAAAAAAAAGTCTGCTGGCTGCACAAGGCACTGGTTGAGGAGAAGGAAGTGGGGGAGATATATCTTTAGGTGACGGAGGGGGCAGTGAACTGCTTCAGTTTGTTTTGTTTTCTGAACTTCCCCTATAAATATGTTGCTCGCCAAGTTATTCCACACTGACAAAAACAAACAAACAAAATTCTGTTTACTGTAGCGTGTGTTTACTGTGTTATGTGTTGTAAACACAATCTCAGGGCAGGACTGAGTTGGCGTCGGGCCTGGTGGTGCTGGTTGCTGTCTGTACCTGTAGCCTGACAGAATGAAACGCACACCACTGAGCGCTTTCTCTGCGTCATCCCTCGGAGTAAGCGTGCGCGTGGGATGTCGAGACCTTTGAAACTGACACGTGTAGACGGACATACATGAACAAGAGACAGGCAACAGACAATTTGATCAAATGAAAGAGAGAAAAGAGAGAGACAGAGGGATGGATTGGGAGGGAGGGAGGGGAGAGAGAGAGAGAGGGGAGAGAGAGCTAGAAGAGGGGGAGAGAGGGGGGAGAGAGGGGGGAAGGGAGAGGGGGGAGAGAGAGAGAGAGAGAGAGAGAGAGAGAGAGAGAGAGACAGAGAGACAGAGAGAGAGAGAGAGAGAGAGAGAGAGAGAGAGAGAGAGAGAGAGAGAGAGAGAGAGAGAGGGAGAGAGGTGGCGGCGATGTTGGTGTGGTGGTGGAAAGAAGGGGAAAGGTTCCAAACCTAATCCAACGACATGGCTGATGAAGAAACGTCTCTGCAGCGCGAGTTAACGAGAGGCGGAAGGAACAAAACCCGTAAACCACAGACACTTCAGCTGCCACCAGAGACCGGCAACCCAACAAGCAGCTGGTGCCAGTGGCAGCACTAACTCTTGTCAGCGGTCTGTCTCTTTGACAGTGCATTTTTCCACCTCACACCGGACAGCACGACCCAACCTCCTCAGATCGATGAGAAACCAACAACAATAATCATTCGGAGTTGGCGAACGAGGGCGCGCGCTTGAAGTTTTTGCCCCGTTGGGGCGAGAGAGAAAGCAGGGGTAAGGTTGCGGAGGGGGTGGGTGGGTGTGGGGGTGGGGGGGTGGCATCTTGATCAATGAGCTCATCGTATGTGACAGAGTGCGTGTGAGAAAGTTGTATATGGGGGGCCGCGCGAGTGTGTGTGCGCGAGTGTGTGTGTGTGTGTGTGTTGTGTGTGTGTGTGTGCATGTGAGAGGAGAGAGAGAGAGAGAGAGAGAGAGAGAGAGAGAGAGAGAGAGAGAGAGAGAGAGAGAGTTGGAGAAGGGAGATGACTGAATAACTAAAGTTTTATGAATTAAGATGAATGAAGATTTATCAAGGTAATACTGGAAACCCTCGCAGACACACAGACAGACAGACAGACAGACAGACAGACAGACACACACACACACACACACACACACGTATGCACGCAGCGCGCACACACACACGCATGCTCACGCGCGCGCACACAATCAATGACAATAAACAACTAAAAGTCAAGTGAGCCAAGCGAGCGAGCAAGCAAGCCAGAGAGAGAGAGAGAGAGAGAGAGAGAGAGAGGGAGGGAGAGAGAGAGAGAAAGAGAGAGAGAGAGAGAGAACGCACGCGCATGCGTGCGAGTGTGTGCATGTGACAAGAGAGAGGGGGAGGGATGGACGAAGAAAAGCGAGAGAATTAGAGCGAGAGAGAGCGAGAGAGCGAGAGAGAATAAGATAACAATAATAATATCAAAGTCAAAACTCCTACAGAACACACACCCTAAGCATAAACGTAAAATATCAGCTGTCAAGATCTTGAAACTAAAGAAGGAACGAAAGAACAAAGTAAGAACAGAAGGAAAAAGAACACAAAAAGAGGCAGAAGACTTCAAAAGTGAGGAACACAAGACAGACTGAAAGAGCTAGAGAGCAAAGTGGCTCATCAGAAAACACACTCAGTGCAAGAGTGATGTGATCTGATCACCCACCTGCGCCTTGAAAATCTATACCCATTTCTTTCTGTCCACAATCAACAAAACTAATAACGGTGATGACAACGATGACGACAATGTGTTGTCAGAGAACACTCAGCAGCAGCAGCGATGAACAATACGAAAGCAGCGATACACAGAACGGGAGAAAGACAGCCCTCGTTGGAATGGAATATCATCTCCCAAACCAACAACAGCACTGCCAAATTTGACAGACAAGCAGACTGACAAGGACATGCACCGGCAATTTTGACGAGAAACTTAATATCCAAAAAGCGACAAACGGAAAAAGAGAACAGCCCGCCGCTACAATGCAAATGGACCATTCACATGCGCTATTATAAAACCAGCTCACTAGGCGAACATGTCAAACACTGTGTTGTAACGGGTTGAACTGCCTGCTTATTTTGGGGAAAAAAAAACAAAAAAAAACAAACAAAACCTGGTTACAGTCATACCATTCATAAAGACAAGACGCAAAAGACACACGGAAAGAAACGGGAGCGACTGAAGATAAAAAGAAAACAAAAGATAATTCTACAAAACGAAAAGAAAGGAATAAGAAAGAAAGGGGCGGGAGGGGAGAGGAAGGCAGGAAAGCCGGGAAACGAAAGACAACAGAAAAAGAAAAAAAAAATGGAGAACGAAGGAAGAAATCCATGAGGAAAGTTAATCCCTTCTCCCCCCCCCCCCCCCCCCCCCCCCCCCCCCCCCCAAACTACCCAGTCCCTTTCCTTAGCGTAGACGAGTACTGCCCATGCCAGTGAAAAGCACACAGCCACCAACCTGCCATAACCAGGATAGCCGCCAGCAGCCAACCAGCTTTGTCTCTGATGCTGGAGTGCTGCCATATGGTCACACGTCAGCATTGCGAAAGCGCGCGTAACTCCTTAACAAATCACCAAAATGGTCTGTCACTCGCTTCGGCCGAGACTTGTCGTTACCACACAGGCTTTTCCCCTGGTTCTTGTCTGTTTTCCACGTGGCGGTAATAACAGGCTTTGTTTGTTTCTTTGTATTTTAAGTTTCAATTACCGACATACGTCCATGGTCACTGTCAGAACAAAAACAACAACAACAACAAAAAATGGATGTTCAACGTTCACTTTTGCCGTCACGGATGACGAAGCTGATAGTGCTGTTGTCATGCTGCAATGACCAAACCAGTGGACATTAAGACAGGGTGCACCCAATCACGCTGAATTCCTCAGCTGCACTAAGACATGCCTCACATCCTACCTCTTGTGATTTTTTTTGGTCATCACTAATCTGATCTTCTGAATTTCTTTCCATCAAAACCAAACAAACACTTCTGATTTCTGATCCAGCGTTTCCGTTCCATTCACAGCCCCATTTCCATGGACAGCAGAGCTACAGTCTGAAAACTTCATCTACGTTACAGCGACCGATGCAGCGGATCGGTCCGTTCACACACTTCTGTCACTTAGATTACCGCCGGCAGCACATCACATCAAAAGCTCCAAACGGCATAGTCTTCAGCAATGCTGGAAACAAATGTCAGTTTTTGTGTTAAGGGCAGGTTCCGCCAAAAACAACTTAAAAACTCGAGAGTTTAACAGCTTTCTGCACACAGAGAAAAGAGACCCTAGCTAAAATGCTATACGCATAATAACATCTTTATCGTCTATCTTCACAATTTTCTTCTTTATAATCACCACAACACAAAGCATATAGTTGTAAAAAAAAAAAAAAAAAAAAAAAAAAACTTCTGCCAACATAAAAAGTCCTGAAATACTGAATGTTAATAATGACAATATAAACAAGGACAATCTAAAAATGAAAAGATCCAATAATAAATCACAAGGGTAAAAAAATGAAAATATATAAACGAAAAAAAAAAAAAATCAGTACTTTTAGTTCCATAGCAAGTTTTTTTGTAAGCCGTGTAAGCGAAACACAGAACGCAAACAAATTCATTTGCGAGGGGCGTGGAATCCGCCGCGTAAGTGTGCGCGTGTCGAGCCCAGTCGCTGTGCGTTTGCCAATGCCATCTCTCAAAGCTCGGCTAGCGGAGCAGCGGGGACGGACTGCGCGCTTTCCTCACGCGCACGTACGTGTATGATGGCGCTTTTACTACTCCACCTACACCACCTCACCTTGTTTGGGAACAGTCGGCGAAAGAAGAACCAAAAAAAAAAAAAAAAAAAAAAAAAAAAATGCAAGGGACAGTTTTTTTTTTTTTTTTCCCCCATCACCGAAGGGGCGTGGTATGTAGCGATGTGTAGCGAGTGTGAAGGAGTGAGAGAGAGAGGAAGAGGGGGGGGGGGGGGGGAAGGGGGAAGGGGGCGTTACTGGGAGGGAGGGGGGCTGAACACGTTGAAGGGGGGTGAGGGACAGGACAGAACGAGGTGGCTCAAGTGGAAGGTGGTGGTGAGATGAAGGAGGTGGGGGGGGGGGGGGGGGAGAGAGAGAGAGAGAGAGAGGGGGGGGGGGAGTGGCAAGGGGCGAGAGGGAGGGGAGGGGGGTAGAAAAGGCAGAGTAGGACGAAGTGAATGTTCCGCACACACGTTTAGTTCTGGTAGGACTAGCGTGCAAAGCAGTACTACTACTGTGACCATCTCGTCATGATCCCCCCCCCCCCCCCCCCCTCCACCAACCAACCACCACTCCGTTCCACTCCTACCCTCTTTCTCCTCCCTCCCTCCCTCCCTCCACCTTAGTCTCCCTACCCCCTCCCACCCTGCCAAATGGTCCAGCCACACAACGCTGTACACCCACACACACACACACACACACACACACACACCACACCACGCACGCACAACACACACGCACACACATACACACGCACACACACACACACACACACACACACACACACACACACACACACGCACGCCACGCACAACACACACACACACACACACACACACACAGCGCAACAGTACCGCACGCACGTCAGACGGCAGCAGCAGCTGCCTTCCTTCGCCCGCCAGTACCCCCCCCCCCCCCCCCCCCCCCCCCCCCCCCCCCCCCCCGCAAACCCTGGCCTCTCCCACACTCCCTCCTCCTCCCATCTCCCCACCCCTACCCCACCTCACCCCCTCTGCTCCAGCCAGTCCGACACGCTGGCCAGCAAAGGTTTTTTTCTTCTTTTTTTTTTTTTCTTTTTCTACCCCTCCCGCCCCTCCCGCTGTCCGCTGACCTTTCGTGGCCTCGCGCGGCGCAGTCGGAGAGGTGGACTCGCTCAGATGTCGGTGGCTAGTATAGCAGGAGAAAAATAGAGATGAAAAAAAAAAAGAAAAACAAAACGCTTTTATCTACACAAACTAGCCTGTTATATATATACATATACATATGTCGCTTTCTGAAGAGGTTTTGTCGAAGGAAACAACCACGCTAAACCAAACAGATGAGAAAAAATGCGATCATCGTGGTTACTCAAGTGCATGGGTCAGTACAAGCTGTTACGGAAAGTGCACACGCACTTTTGTCCACCTTAATTCCCCATGGGCAGCCGAACTGACCGGAGCGATCCGCAATGCATGAAAGAGCATTCAGACAAACAAACCAGTCGACTGCGATTAGTAACGTTGCACTCCATTCCTTTTTTTTTTTTTTTTTTTTTTTTTTTTTTTTACACTCCTCACTCCTTAGACTGCATTATCTCCCCTCCTTTCTCTCTCACCTCACCCCCTCTCGAGTTCTTACTCTTGTAAACGGTTCGGTGGTCCATCTACATGTTTACCTAAATCACTTCAATATATTTTGAAAGTTTTTGGAAACGTCAACCAATAACAAAATTATTAGACTGAGAGAGAGAGAGAGAGAGAGAGAGAGAGAGAGAGAGAGAGAGAGAGAGAGAGAGAGGGACAGGGTGGGAGGGAGGGAGGGAGGGAGAGTACACACTAAGCCGGATGGGAGAAACATGAGAAAAGAACAGAAGCAAAAAGAGGAACAAGAGAAAGGAATACTCTTGATTTGAACACATTCAACGCCCATTTTGCGCTGAAGTGAATGAAGATAAGTGATTGCTGGTTCATTTCCGTTGCCCTGAGTGTTTGTACGTCTTGCCTGAAGAAGACCTACGAGGTCGAAAAACGCGTCGTGTTTTGTCTTGTGATTCGTTTGTCTGCGTTTTTCTTGGCGGTTCGCTATTAATTATATTTGAAATTTGTTTAGATTTCCGCCGTAAGTCGCTTCACTTTGCGACTAGATCTATCATGGAGCCTTACCAAATACCGTTGGTTTATTCTATATCGATTACAGCTCCCCCCCCCCCCTCCCCCCCCCCCCCCCCCCCCCCCCCCCCCCCCCCAAAAAAAAAAAAAAAAAAAAAGAAAAAACGGATGGGGAGGGGCGGGGACGACGAAAGCGCGGAGCATGTAGGGGGGAAAGGGAGTGTGGGAGGAACGGTTCCCGACTGCAATCCCGTTCGCAAACGTTTTTTTTTTTTTTTTTTTTTTTTTTTTGACACTTTTGGCCGTATTCCTACCTTGAAAAATGCTTCCCAGCAAAAGGACACCTTTTGTCCTTTACTTGACATGATTTCCTGCTGTGTGCGTTCTGCGACAGGCATTTCCTGACACCGTGAAAATGGGTCCTTTGATTTCGTAACATACACTCCAAATTACTTCGATCTATTCAAAACACGTAAACTTTTCTAAGGCCTGAAATCCAGGAGAAATGGGGGAGTAAAGGTTGGGAGGTGGACGCCCATACAAACATGCACACACACACACAAACCGTTTTC
Organism: Conus betulinus; assembly: GCA_016801955.1. Taxonomy (NCBI): domain Eukaryota; kingdom Metazoa; phylum Mollusca; class Gastropoda; order Neogastropoda; family Conidae; genus Conus; species Conus betulinus. The sequence continues at coordinate 278,569 of JADBJO010001649.1, forward strand.
AAGATAACTTCCAAGATAACTTTTTTGTGAACGTAGAACTGGGTCTAGTGCATCCGCCGATGCCAGTTCCAGAGTCTTGAAACTTGGGTCATCATTATGCAACCAGTATGCCCAGAAGGCATTCTTCCTCGTCACTTTGAAAACAGAAGGCTGATATAAGCATTTTTCATCTTCTTACTGGTTTTATTTATGTTTTCTTTAACCTTTTCTGTATTTGTAAGCGCTCAGGGCTTGTAGGGCTTACGATGTAAGATTAAGCGCCATAAATAATCATTATCATTAGCAGTATCATTACAAGCTGACTTGTATCCGACATCACATGGCTTTTCCTACTACACTAGAAGCGGAAGAAAGAAACGAGATGAATCAGATACTGGTCAGTTGACATGTATATAGTGTGTGTGTGTGTGTGTGTGAGCGCGCGCGCGCGTGCGCGCACGTGTGTGTGTGTGTGTACGTGTGTGTGTTTATATTAATGTAGGTTATGTGTCCGGCTTTGCACGATTCCTCAGAACTGTGTAAGCTTCCACGTGACTGCTCCCCCACCCCCACCCGCGATAAAGCGCTGTACACCCTCTGTCCTTCCGCACACGTGTAACCTTGAGTAGGGGTGAACTCCCCCCGCCCCCCCCCCCCCCCCCCCCCAAAAAAAAAAAAAAGGAGGGGAGGGGTGAGGGTTAGAGTAAGGTGGTGACAAATCGGTCGGCAGGCAGGACTCTCCCTGGCGTTGATCCAAACGGCTGGACCGTCGTCATCGCCACCACCATGTAACGCTCGCTTCGTCATCACCATCCTCAATCATCACCGCGCGAGCTTAACTCCACCCCCCCCCCCCCCCCCAACATGTCCCCTTCTCTCATCCCCCACCCACCCGCCCCCTTGCTTTGATAGCTCACGACGCCCACACGGCCTTAAAATACAAGGACAATCTTGGTAACAACCCCGAGCTTCTCTAAACAACTTGCCGCTGGCACTGCCACCTGGAAAGCTGTTCGGCTACAATAATAAAAGCCCCCCCCCCCCTTCCCCACACACCACCACCACCACTCCTCCTGCAACGTATGCGCGAATACACAAATGATACAAACAAGGGAAGCAGAGACACCGAGAGCAAGCGCGTGCCAGCGCGTGTGTGCGTACGCGTTTCGTACACGTCGAGTGATCACTGTGTAGCACGCCTGTGCGTGAATGTATGTGCGTGCATCATGTGTGTTAACGCATGGGCGCTGAGAGAGAGAGAGAGAGAGAGAGAGAGAGAGAGAGAGAGAGAGAGAGAGAGAGAGATTTCAAGTGAGTAATGGTATAAGGAAGTGTTCTGTGTTCTCAGGGCAAAGAGGGGTTTAATACAAACCAAACAAACCTAAACCGCCTGGTGGCTACACTGTATGCCATCTGTTCCTTTAAGATACGGATCAAGGACATCCGTAACACA
>JADBJO010001649.1:285000-287500 GCA_016801955.1 Conus betulinus
CAAATGATTCCAAAACAACATGGCAAAAGTATGACGATAGATTCTAAAAAAAAAAAAAAAAAAAAAAAAAAAAAAAAAAAAAAAAAAACCAATACAGCAAAACTATGCAAAAAAAAATAAATAATAAAAAAAAAATAATAAAAAAAAAAAAAAATGATAACAAGCAGTACAGTTAAACAATGACAACTGATTCCAAACAATATGGCAGAAGTATGACGATAGATTCTAAACAATACAAACTATGTTAAAAAAAAAAAAAATAAAAATAACGAGCAGTAGAGTAAAACGATGACAAATGATTGCAAACAATGCAGTAAAACTGTGAGAAATGTTTGCAAGTGATACAGCAAAAGTACGATTCATGATTATAATCAGTACAACATAACAGTGACAAATGACTGCAAATAAGACCGTGAAACTTTTAACGAATCATCGCACACATATACAGCCAAAATATGACACACGATTTCACGCAAAACAGCAAAACTATGACAAATGATCCAAACAATACAACAAAACGATGACAAAATAATTCCAAACAGTACTTCAAAACTAATGAGACTATAAACCGAGGTGCAGTGTGTGAACACACGCATAACATCTTGCACACACGTAAAATCCCATCACCAACTTTCGGAAGAGAAGGCCAGTTGGCCGTTGGTATGGACGACACGTTACACATAGCATGCACCCTGCGTGAGAAATGGAAAGAATGAAGGAAGTAAGGAAAGTGAGTGAACGATATTAAATGATACTGATTGGATGACACGGGAAACGACTGAATGAAGCGTCAGCTGGAAGCTCTTCAGTCGGCACTACCCAGGTAGGCAGCCCGTTGTGTGTAAACGAGTGTGGATTGTAAAGCGCCTAGAGCTTGGTCTCTAGCCGAGAATAGGCGCGCTATATAAAGCGCCTAGAGCTTGGTCTCTAGCCGAGAATAGGCGCTATATAAGTATTCATAATAATAATAATGATGATGATGATGATGATGATGATGATGATGATGACAGAAAATGACTGCAAACAATACAGCAGAAGTATGACGATCGCCCTCCAAACAAGACTGCACAGCTACCGACAAATGATTCCACACGCCACGCTGCAGCAAAACGGTGTGTCTAATGCTTCCAAAGAACACAGTAAAACAGTGACAATATGATAGCAAACAACATAGCAACATTCTGAAATAATTCGATTTCAAATGATATGAACTTCCACCACATTTCCGTCTGTCATATCTATGGCGGACTGTCTGCGGCGGCCACGGCCACCATACTGATCACAACACCACCATGCCCTCATTCCTCATTGGGGTGAGATAAAAACAAACAAACAGAACAAAAAAACAGAAACAAAAAAACAAAAAAAACAAGATGCAAAGCATATAAACGTACTCCCAGTTTATCTTGAATACGCGTGAGATATTCCACAAAGACGAAAAACCGTTTTGGGCCATTATAGCCGTTAGTAACGGCTGTTCTGATAAACATCGGCCATCATCTGTGACCCATAGTGAACACACCCACAAATGCTCAGAAAGATCGGCCATGTACTTTCTGAGATTTTCCATAAAGAAGAAAATTGTTATGGGCCGTTATAGCCGTTAGTTACGGCTATAACGGTAAAATAAAACATCGGGCATGATCCGTGACCCATAATGTACATACCTACAAATTTTCAGAAAGATCGGCCAAGTGTTTTCTAAGATATTCCATAAAGAAGAAAAACCGTTATGGGCCGTTATAGCCGTTAGTAACGGCCCAATAGTTTTGTCTGGAGTAAGAGGAACACATTTTGACCACAGCGGACACACACACACACACACACACACACACACACACACACACACACACACACACACACACACCATTTCTTCGTTCCCATTCTAAAGTGTTCCCTGTTCTATAAGAACCGGAAGTACAAAAAGGAGAAAGGAAGAAAAAGAAAATCAACGCCGAGAATAAGGGACTAAACTGAGTACATGTACAACGGCAAATGCATCATTACAGGAAACAATGAATACGAAGAAACAATCAATATGTAAAAAAAAAATCAAACGCAAATGATCATCAAAGAAATATCTATCCAAACAGCCCGCATGAAAATGTCACCTGAAACACCCACATCGCTCGCGTACACTCACACACACAAACAGAGCGAGCGCATTCGTGTGCACCACACAGACACACACACATACATGTACACATACATGCACGTACGTACACACACACACACACACACACACACACACACACGCCCCCCCCCACGTAACACCACCCCCCCCCCCTCCCCCCCCCCCCCCACACACCACACACACACACACGCAATCATTCCACCCCCATATTACCGCTATCATCACACCTTATCAATATTTTCACACATGAACGGAGTCATATATACAGAGTACAATTTGTTGCCATCCAAAGTTCTGCGGGCGTCTGCAGATTTTTATGGCTGCAGAATGTAACTCGGACAGTTCATCTGAGTTCATTGCGATGAA
>JADBJO010001649.1:292500-305000 GCA_016801955.1 Conus betulinus
GAAAGAAGGAAAGAAATGCGATGGACATAGAAAAAGAAGACTGAAGAAAAAAGAAGTGATGACGCAAAAGCAAAGACCAACCACTTACGTCATGGGGAACATTTCAAAGAACAAAAACCTTCCAAAAAGAGCGTAAAATCAGATCTGCCACGGGTGTTGTTTCTACACGATTCCATAGCCAACAAAATCGATAGCAAGAGGTTGGGAAATTCGTACTGCTTCAGAGCAACATCAAAAAAAAGGCGTATATAGCAGAGGAGCTTTCAAGAATGTTCAAGGCTGAAAGTGATTCTACAAAACCTATGAAATATGACGCTCTAGTCATCCACACAGCAAATAAATGAAAAAGAAGTCTCCTGAAGACTGCTGTAGAGACTTTGTTGTAAACATAAAAAACAATTGTTAAGAGTCATCCTGATCTTAAAGTAGTGGTCAGCAAAGTGTGCCCTATCAGAAACAAAGATCTGAACATCAAAGCAGAACTGTTCAATGCTCTTGTCATGCAACAGCTAGCTGATTTCAACAACACACTTTCGTGGGGCATTCCAATCTAACAACCAGCCCGCGACATCTTCAGGATGGTCTTCATCCCACCTTCCTCGGAAGTAAGATGGCAGCTAACATCGGGCGCCATGTGAGAGACCTGTTCTGGAGGAAGCCCAAGAAAGCAGCCAGGTTCCAGCACCACCCACCCAGACCGTTCCCTGTGTACTACGACGACCTGTTGTACGCTCCCAATTCATGGATGAACAGATTTGCTGTGTTGAGTGATTGTTGATCCATTTTCTGGGGATTTCTCTCTGAGAGAGGGTGGAATAATTTTTGCAAAATACCAGCACCTTCTTGACTGTTAGTTTTGTTTTGAACAAGGTGCCATCTTGTAATCTCATCACTTTGTAATTAACCTCATTATCATAAGAACATCAATCCCATAAATCAATTCTTTATTACTGCGAATACCATTATATTAGTTAGCTAATTGACACAGTTTGTTATCTTCGTTATTTACTGTTTTAAATATTATAAAAAGTTGTTTTTTTTTTTTTTTTTTTCTATTTAGACAATACATTTTTTCATTCTTCAGACAGCATGACGAAACATTCGAATTTGAAAAATATTGCAATGGAACTGCAGATCAATATCAACAAATATTCACGAACTGATTCAACATCTCTCAGATCATACGTATCAAGTGTTAACATTACAGTCTTTAAATGTAACTGAAAAAAAATTCCAAAATTACGAAACTTCTATTACCCTCCAATATTCCCAAACTAACAACAACGAAACAGGGAGGGTTACTACTGCACTATATATCCAAGAAAAGGTTGAATATTTTGAAATAGAGCCACCCATTTCAAAGAATATTAAAACCATTAATGCATGTGCAGCAAAACTGAAGCTCAACGAAGTACTTACATTAAACGTTGTTTCCCTTTATTTGCCAAAAGGTCCTGACAATGAAAACACAGAATGGCTTCGCGCTATACCGAACCAGCATGAAAAATGGTTAATAGCAGTGATTTTTAACTCACATGCCCCGTTTTGGGATAATGAATGCGAAAGAGTAACACACAATCGTTTTGTTGGAAATATAGTAGACTCTTCACTGAGTCTGTTAAATGATGGCAGTGTAACAAGAATACCTGATATTTCACACCATCGAGCAACAGCAATTGATTTAACACTTATATCTCCTGCTATAGCTCCAAGCTGTGAGTGGTCTACCTTCAAAGATCCTCTTGGTAGTGATCATTTGCCAATAATTATTACCATTAAGGGTAAACAATCTGTTCAAAACTGCGATAAAGATAAGATCCCAAAATATAATTATAATAAAGCTGTTTGGGATAAATTTGAAAACATACTCTCTACTTACAATTGTGAAGAGATATTGTCTGATAACATTGACGCAAGCTACGCGAATTTTGTTGATATGTTTTACATGCAGCTGATCTATCAATACCAAGGTGCAATACTGACGCATCAAAAATATGCAGGCAATGTATGGTGGAATGCTACTTGTGAAGAAGCAAGAGAGAGAAAAAAAAGATGCAGGGCTATAAAATATATTTAAAAGATAAGAAAGATCCTGACAAAATTGCTGAAAAGAACAGAGCAAAAAATCATAGTAGTAACAACAGAGTAATCGAAAAGGTCAAGGAGCAATATTGGTCAAATTTCTGTGAAAGTGAAGTACATGACCACAAAGATCTTCAGAAAACATGGAAAAAATTGAAAGACATAAAAAAAATGGAATCAGTCTTCCTGAATATCCCATAACATTAGAAAATAATGAGTTTCCATCAAAATTTGAAAAGGCTGAAGCATTTGCAAATATTTTTTGCAAAAAAAAATAGCAACAGGGAGGGCCTGACAGAAAAAAAAAAGATATTCAGAGAGAAAATGGAGGATAAGGAAACGCATGAAAAAAGTCCCATTAACAGTCACTACACAAACGCTCCCCTTACATTTCAAGAAGTAAAGGATGCAATTTTCTCTATTGGTTCGAAAAGAAAATCAGTGGGACCAGATGCGATTTCCAATGAAATGATAAAGCATTTGCCAGTTAATTTCACAATGTTTCTGAACTATTTTTTTTTCAGAAATGTTGGTCTGAAGGCTTTCAACCATCTTTGTGAAAAAAAAAATCGATAACCCCCTATCCCTAAAGAGGGCAAGTCAAAATCAGACAAGAACAACTACAGGCCAATTGCTCTCACTTCACACGTGGGGAAAACTTATGGAAAAGATTATTCTAAAAAGACTTGAACATTATTGTGAAAAAAATGGTATAATACCAATACAACAGGCTGGCTTTAGAAAGGGTAGATCTACAGTTGACCATCTTGTAAAAAAATTACAACACAGGTAAAACATCAATTCGCACGTAGGAAAAATGTACTTGCCACGTTTTTTTGATATTAGAAAGGCATATGACCAAGTCTGGCACTCAAAACTTCTGAACAAATTGAAGTTAATAGGTCTCTCGGGGTGTATGTACAATTACTTAAAAACCTTTTTAAGTGATAGAACAATACAGACGAAGTAGGAAATGTATATTCTAATGAAAGACATATCCAGATGGGAATCCCGCAAGGAGCTGTGATAGCTCCTATCCTGTTTAATATTTTGATCCATGATCTTCCTAAATCATTATCAAAAAATGTTGAACTAGTGCAATATGCGGATGATATCTGTATATGGATGAAAGTTACTTTAAAACGTCACACACACCAGTTAGATCAATCAACTATATCAAAAAGATATATCAAAATGAACTAGATAAAATTAGTAGGTATGACTGAAAATGGATTGGCCCTTTCAGCTGAAAAATCGCATATGGTTCTGTTCAATACTGGTTATGATCCTAATCCTCTGCCTTCATTTCAAATAGATGGATTGTGCCTTGAATATAAAAAAGTCGTAAATTTTTTTTAGGAGTAAATTTAACTTCTAAATTGAGCTGGAATTATCACATACAAACTATTCTAACAAAAGCTAAGAAAACTTTAAATTTTTTGAAAATGGTGAGTCAACAGTCATGGGGTAAAGACAGTAAAGTATTAACACATTTAGCTACTGCGCTTGTACGATCAAAATTATCCTATGCCCAGGAGACATTTTTTTTTTCAGCCCCCAAAATGTTTTAATTAAAAAGTTGCAGAGTATTGATAGTAAAGCTTACAAGATAGCTCTTGCGTCCCGGTTCATGCATCAACTTAAGAACTTATATGGAGATCGGAATATTGCCTTTTGAAGAAAATATGAAACTTGCATGTGCAAAATATATTTTAAGAAGTACATACTACAAAATCTTAATACCAGTGAAACTGAATAAAATCAGAAATAAATTTTCCTAAACGGGCACAAAAAATCGATTCTCTAAAATCGATAGCCTCATACACATCTGACTTATTTACAAAAGCAGGCACTGCACCTGAAAACGTAGCTCCTCGGGTGTCTTTTAGCACTATCCCGGAATGGGAACTTAGTAGAGCAAATTATGACATAGACCATACAAGTTTTAAAAAATGTGATGGACCCTTGCTGCCAACGTATGTTAAGTCACATATAAATGAAACTTATATAAATCATCTTAAAATTTATACAGATGGTTCTGTACTAGACAATCATTTGTCTGGTTCAGCATTCATAATTCCATCCTTAAAAATAGAGAAAGGTTACCACCTTGGTAAGAATATTTCCATATTTACTGCGGAACTTGTTGCCATTATTATGGCATTAAACTTTCTTCTTGATTTTCAGTTTCCTGCATTTCAAATACTACTTTGCGTTGATTCAAAATCAGTCCTGCAAGCTCTAAAATTTTCAAATACAAGTGTGAGAGCAGAACTCATATTAGAAGTCTACCACTTAATTCATTTTTTGCATTTACGTGGTTCCTACGTCGATTTTTGTTGGGTTCCATCACACTGTGGATTATCTGCGAATGAAAGGGTAGACCAAGCCAAAAAAGCTGCTATCACTGAGACTGATTTAACAAAGGTATGCATTCCTTTATCCTTAATGAGAGTTATAGTCTTTTAAAAGACGTATCTGGAACTCTATTTCAAATAAACGAAAAGGCACCAGAAACAAAAAAGAGGATATTATTTAACAAGATATCAGACAATAAAACAGGTATCAAGAATCTCTACCAAGAGCGGATTTTAAAAAGTTTGATTTTAGATTGAGGCTTGATGCCTTTAAAACCAAATTCTGTAAAACACGTGACTTGTATTTGTGGCCAGCAAATCACTCCGTTCCATCTACTTTTTTTTTTGTGTGCGATAGAATGAAACCCTACTTACCTGCTTGGTTGTTGAACACTGAACCGTCGATATCAGCCTTTGAAGACGTCATCTCCAACGAATCAAACATTTTGGAAGTTGTTCAAGGACTGATTAAGAGCCCAATTGGACATTTACTTTAACGTCTATGTTATTTTTCCCCATCTGGTGGTAGTTGCTTATTTAGTGTTTCTTTTGAAGTTTTGAATGGGGGGGGGTTTTTTTTTTTTTTTTTTTTTTGTTTTTTTTTTTTTATTATATTTATTTTATCTAGGCCTAATTGCATTATACATACCTACGTACGCCCAAATTCAACACCAACCATTCGCATGCATACACCCCCAAAACACCACATGCACACACACTTACATACTGTCTAAGATCACTGTTAGGTGGATAGACGTTAAATTAAAGAACAAAAAGAAAAAGGTGACATGCCCGATAAAGCAGGTGGCAACCCGATCACTGGAGCAAGGACCTCACACCGTATCTTTCAAAACAGCTTTAGTAAAACCATTCTGTTTATAGACCGAGCCGACCACAGTGGACACGTTAGGACTGTCATAGCAGGAGGTATTAGAGAAAGTGGCTTTAGTCAGTCAGTCAGCAAGTCGTTCAGTCTGTCCGTCTGTCTGCCACCCCCCCCCCCCCTCTCTCTCTCTCTCTCTCTCTGTCTCTCTCTCTCTCTGTCTGTCTCTCTCTGTGTGTGTCTCTTATTCCAAAGCCGACGTTTGATTCGTACTCCGCCATGGAATCAGTTTCAGTCAATAGTCCATGGATGTGTAATGTCTGGGCCAGATGACTCTCAACCAGTCCCACTTGAGAGAGAGAGAGAGAGAGAGAGAGAGAGAGAGAGAGAGAGAGAGAGAGAGAGAGAGAGAGAGAAGAGACAGAGACAGACAGACAGAACAGACAGAGACAGGACAGAGACAGAGAGACAGAGAGAGAGAGAGAGAGAAGAGAGAAAGGGGGGAGACGGCGAGAGACAGTGTAAAAGAGAGAGTAAGAGACAGAGACAGAGAGAGACACAGAGAGAGAGAGAGAGAGAGAGAGAGAGAGAGAGATATGGGTGAGGAGGGGGGGGAGGAGAAGGAGGAAAGGTAGTCGAAGGGGAGAGAGGAGGGATGGAAAGGGGAGAGAAAGGGGAAAGGGGGGTGGGAAGAGAGAGAGAGAGAGAGAGAGAGAGAGAGAGAGAGAGAGAGAGAGTTAAAGAGAGAGAGAATGATATATTGGGTGAGAGAATATGGGAATATGGGAATAGGGTAAAATGTAATATAGAGGGTATGCACGCGCGTAAGCATGCACACAGTAACACACACACACACACACACACACACACACACACACACACACACACACATGCAGCAAAATAAAATGTGTGATTCATCCTCTTTACCGATGTTGCATAGACGACGGGCAAGCATATTTTCATTTCTGATACTGTGTATAAAGCAATGAGCAGCAATACTAGACACACCAAATCGGAACTTGGTCCGTTTACTTTTATCATGCCCATTCATTGGCAACTCAATAAAGGTTCTCTGAAATGAAATGAGTGATTTTAAAGAGCCTGTACTGTGGAAATCTGTCCCTAGTCTACATGTGATCATGCTAGTACTGCCATCTACAATCGCTAATTCTTCGCCTAAAGTATTTTAGCAAAAAAAAGTATATATTTTGGACACCCTGGTGGTCCCAGACAAACGAAAATCCATAAGAAGTTAAACAGGGGCGAACATTTCCAGCCCATGTCTTCTTACGATTAGAATCGAAATTAAGTAATATTTTGTATGCTTCAAACGACAGCCTGTCTTCATTCATTCTTTTCAGTTTCAGTTCACCATGTACAAGATCGTTTGGCGTTCGACTGTCGACATTAAGAAAGCGTTTCAGTGCAAACAAATTACTTTTTCTGTAGTTTTGCTTTTCAAAAGCAACATACTGTTCCATTGCCTTAATCTGAGAGTCTTTTTCTTCTTCTTCGTTCGCCTCACAGCGTCAGCCCAGCCTCGTTGATAAATGTAGCCGTTTTCTCCAGGTCTTGTCGGCAGCCGTGGAGCTTCGTGTGCAGCGGAGTCGGCGTTGGCCACACGGTTTCTCTCAGTCCCTTGAGAAGGGGACACGTCTGTAGGACATGTTCTGGTGTTTGGTCTTCAAGACCACAGGAGCAGAAGGGGGAAGGCGCCAGCTTCAGCTTCCTATGCAGGTGGCCATTGAGTCGGCAGTGGCCAGTTCTGAGTCTCATAATGACCACCTGCTCCTGTCTCTCCAGAAGATGGAAGGCATCCCTTGTGGGTTGTGGTCGCATCAGAGCCTTCACAAGGGTCTTCTTCTCTGCGAAGCTGAGCTGACGCTGTTGTCTGGTTGTCTTCCTCTGGCTCCGGTTTTGGCGAGCTGATCGGCTGCCTCGTTCCCTGGACTCCGCAGTGGGCAGGTACCCATTGCAGGACTACTCGTCTACTTTTGGCGAGTTCCTGGAGTTTCTCCATTAGACGAGGAAGTTTGTCTCCTGCAAGGGCCTCCAGGACGGACAGCGCGTCAGAGAGGAAGACAACTTGGGTGCAGTCGCTCTGTGATTCATGAATCATGGAGGCTGCCTGCATGAGGGCCTGAACTTCTGCAGCATAATTGGAGCAGTGTTTCCCAGTTGGTATCCCTGCTGTGGTGGTGTGTCCCTCAGGTGACTTGATAAATACGCCCGCTCCTCCATCAGACACTGCGTTGGTTGCTGAGCCGTCGGTGTACGCATGTATCCAGGATTCTTCGGGGTACTTCTCAGCAATCATGGCAAGTGTGAGAGTGCGTTTGACGATGTCATCCTGAGAGTCTCCTGAGGCAACCTGTGGAACTGTTGTGGAGATGTGAAGATTTGTGAAATCTTCATTCCAGGGCTGTGGCAGATCAGAGGGGTCCAGTGGGTTGGCAGGTGCAAGCCAGCCATCTTGATGCTCCCTGGCAAGACTCTTGCTTTCATGGATGAAGCTACTGCGTTTGAGACGATTCTTGGTCAGGTTCTGCATCCTCTTGTTCATCGGATGTTGAGGCAGGCACTTGAATTTCTCTGCCTGAACCATGGTCTTTGCGTCTCTCCTCTGGTGGAGGGGCTGTATGGCAGTAACCTCCTCCATGGCTTTCCAGCCCATGTCTTCTTACGATTAGAATCGAAATTAAGTAATATTTTGTATGCTTCAAACGACAGCCTGTCTTCATTCATTCTTTTCAGTTTCAGTTCACCATGTACAAGATCGTTTGGGCGTTCGACTGTCGACATTAAGAAAGCGTTTCAGTGCAAACAAATTTACTTTTTTCTGTAGTTTGCTTTTCAAAAGCAACATACTGTTCCATTGCCTTAATCTGAGAGTGAAATAGTTTACTAAAGACTCCGAAAGCACTTCAGTCAAATCTATTTGAAAATATATGAAGTAACAGAATAACCGCTTTATTCTCTTTATTGCCTATTTTTTTTTTTTTTTTTTTTTTTTTTTTTTGCATGCAAAATTAAAACTATGCCTTGATGAGAAGTAGAAGCCAAGATACTTGTACTTATTTGCTGCCTGAACTCTCTCATTCCCATACGTCCATTTCTCACTTGCCGACAAATATCCACCCTTGCCCAAAACAATATAAGATTACTTTTCTCCATGTTTACTTTTAGTTCTAATTTACTTGCAGCATTATGTAAGTAAAGCAACTACTGTTATTGACGTAGAATAATGTCATCAGCGAATAGTAGGATAACTAGTTCTATGAAGTCAAATGTAACTCCATGAAGACCACTCTCAATTATTTTCTGAGCCAGTTCATTAATAAAAAGCGAAAACAAAATAGGAATACAAAGATCACCTTGCTTAACTCCACCTCTACGATTCAACGCATCAGACAGTGTTGCCCAGACCTTACTCTTGTTTGCTCGTCATACATGCTTTTAACACAACGATACATCTTACCTTTAATTCCGTTTTTGATCAGAACTGGCTGCAATAACCGTCCAGAAATAAATCGAATGCCTTTCAAAAGTCCACACAAACAACATATAACTTGTTGTTATAGGTGAACTATTTTAGGACCGTAGCAAACAAAGAGTTTAATAGAATTTGCATGAAGAGGGCAAGCAAGAGCACTATTTTTTTTCATGTGGGCAAGGAAAATACATCAATTAAAAAAACAACACAAAGAAAGGCACATAAATGTAGACAATCAATATGTCAGGTACATAAATGTAAACAATCAATATATCAGGCACATAAATGTAAACAATTAATATGTCAATCACACACACACACAGAGACACGCGTGCGCGCGTACGCGCGCACACGGATATATAGATAGATATTAACAATACGACAGGAGAGAGAGAGAGAGAGAGAGAGAGAGAGAGAGAGAGAGAGAGAGAGAGAGGATGAAAAAGGAGTAGGAGAAGGAGGAGGGACAGGAGAGAGGAGAGGAGGAGAGAATAGAGGAGAAAGCGAAAACGAAGTGTATCTAACCAACAGACAACGAGGACAGAGAAACTGTCAATAACAACAGAAAGAAAGATGAGACTTCAAAACAAGAGAGATTTCACAACCGCCTTGGTCGTCTGTTTTGAAACCACTTATCATCGCTACCTCAATCCTGTTGTTAAGGTAACAACAGATGTTTTCCATTGATCGGCAAGATCAACTTCCTTTTCAGACACAGACACAATTCAAAGGGAGACAAGCACCTAAGATCAAACCATTTCTTTCAAGATTATTTAAGATGCACGGAATAATCAGAAGGAAGAAAGAACCACCACCACAAGACAACAACAACACTAAAGACGCGTTGGAGAAAACAGACACGATAATCTATGTCAAGTGTGTGTGTGTGTGTGTGTGTGTGTGTGTGTGTGTGTTCGTAGATCATTCAACTTAAATGTTTGAACGCTTTTTTTTTTTTGTGAGTAGTCCTTTATGTATTCATGTTTTTTTTTGATCTCCCTACCCCTTCCCCACCCCCGAACTTATGCAGTTAACTACATACTGTTATGTCCATATGCTGGGTGTTGTCATAGTTAAAAAGTTATATATATATATATATATATATATATATATATATATATATATAACACCATACAATGATTGTGTTGAAGACAGTAGAAGAAATCTTAAACCTGACATTGCGAAGCCGTCAGTTATCTGGACTCTCTTTGTTTCTCTCTCTCTCTCTATCTCTCTCTCTCTCTCTCTCTGACACACACACTCATACAGAAAACACACACACACATTTGAGAGAGAGAGAGAGAGAGAGAGAGAGAGAGAGAGAGAGAGAGAGAGAGAGAGAGAGAGAGAGAGGAACGGGAGAAGCAGCAGCAACAACACAGACAACCGAATACTAATTCAGGGGGGGTGGGGTATTGAATTCAACAGCCAAAGCAGAATGTCAGACGAGGGAAGGATGATCACTGTGAAGATGACACTGAGGTTTAACGTCCTCAAACTCCTCAGGCTATACGTCTCAGGTGAGAGGGAGGAGGAAGGAGAGGAGGGTTGGTGAGAGGTGTGGGCTGTGTAACTTCATGCTACACTCGTACTACCAGACCGACAATAGGTCAAGATGCGCTCCCGGGATTGGAGCCCTTAACTTTATAAACGAGAAGTCAGCACTGAAACGTACTGATCATTCTATGAAGGAGGAACATGGTAATGGAGCGGAAGAAAACCAGAAATATACGGAGGATCTTGACCGAGTTGGGAGTATAAAGGAAGGGGCAGGATTTTGTCTTTTCTTCTTTCCTCAACGAACTGCTGGAGTGGAAAGCGAACTAGAAGCATGGTCACGTGAGGTGCAGTGATCTGGTTCTTCACAATGAGACTCACTGGCTAAGAGTCACATCTTCAGACAGAAGGAAATGGACCCAGTTGATTCTGCACAGTTCTTGATAGCGTAGCTTGTGAATCCGCCCACATGATTCCTTGTCACATGTCAATTTAAGTACACTCGCGCGAGCATCGTGCAAAACGGCACATCAATACGTTGTCTGCACCCGCGACATAATGTGACGGGCATGTAGTCTAAATACAGTCTCCCCTTGTATTAGACGCGTTCCTCATATTTCATCTCCACTCAGTGAACTGACAGTGAACTATCCAGGCGACAATGAAACCGACATGACGGAATCCGCACGCTAACAGCCAGCGTTATTGATTTTCAGTTTTCCTTTTTACGTCTTTCTGTCGCCGGGGAATCGGTTCTGTCTGCAATATCACGGTATTTATTTGCTTGTTTGTGTGATTGTCAGGGTGCCACGGTGTAGTGTTTACATGTTTGTTGTGATCAGAACTGTAAACTAAGCCACAAACAGATGTAGTTTTATGGAATGTGGAATAGAAACACAGTGTAGGATAAAGGTATCTTAGTTATTTTGAAATGTTCTTGTCCCCCAAGTGTGTGTAAATGAGAGTACTGTTTGAAGGCAGAATTAAGTAACTAACCATTTACATACCTGACTAGCTATTCCCCTTCCCACCTAACCTACAGCTCAAACTCACAGACACGAACACAAACGCATTGTGTTTGTTTTATCTTCATTAAAAACGGCTGAAAAATATTTGGAATCCTTATCATTAATTCAAGATAACACGAAATAAAGCTGACAACCCATTAGCCCACGAACCGACCAATAAACTAACGAATCAGCTGAAAAAAACCCTAATCTACCATATTAACAGGTCACATCTAGAAATATCAAGAAATTAACATGTCCATTCTAGAAGCATAACCGAATTTTTAGAAACAGTACTAACTATAATAACTGTCCTTTTAAGAATCATGTCTAACCTTATCAAGAGGTCTTTTCTAGGAACATGAGTGACTTCATTCACCGGTAAGATTTAGAAGTGCATTAAACGTCACGTCATTTTTTGAAACATAACTATATCAGCAGGTCACTTTTTGAAACATGACTAAAGTTTTAGAAAATATATCAAAGTACATTTATGAGTAAGTTCTTAAAAACATGGCCTACTATATTACCAGGTCCCTTCTAGAACAGGCGACATCTAGAAACGTAACTAACCACATCAGCAAGTTGCTTTTAGAATTATAACTACAGAAGCGGCCAATTCTGACATCCGTAACCAACTACATTAACAGGTCCCGTTTAGAAGTATAACGCACTATGATAAGGGGTCACTTTTAGAAAGGTAACTAACCGCATCTGCAAACTGCTTTTATGATAAAACATATCAAATTAAACGGCATCAATGGCTAAATCTTGGTGTCATAACTAACTGTATTAACAAGCCTATTTTAGAAGCACAGGAAGCCATAGGTACAAGTCGCAGTTAGAAGCATAACAAGTTGCATGAACTGATCACTTTTATAATCATGACAAACTAACACTGGTCACTTTCAGAAGCAACAAAGTACATTCAAAAGTCAGTTTTAGAATTACAACCATGTTAACAGGTCACTGTTTAAAACATAATGAACTGTGTCAACAGATCATCTTAAAATTATATATTCTGACTGACACAAACGCTTGCATCTGATAATCTCATTAGGCTTAATTCATATGATGCAAAAATGCGTATATATGCAGGACACACAAAAAATTTATCTTTGAACTATCTCAGCATGCGACTTATTCGTTCCCTCCACCCCCCCCCCCCCCCCCCCACTTCCCCCGCCATTCGCCTTTCCATCCCCCTCACCGTTCCCCTCTCTGACACCCCCCCTCCTTCC
>JADBJO010001649.1:307500-310000 GCA_016801955.1 Conus betulinus
GCAACGACACCATCATCATAATAAAATAACTGAAATACCTTTACACTACACTATGTTTCTATTCCACATTCCATATATAACTACTGTTTGTGATTTTAGTTTACAGTTCTGATCACAACAAACATGTAAACACTACACCGTGGCACCTGACAATCAAACAAACAAGCAAATAAATACCGTGATATTGCAGACAGAACCGATTCCCCGGCGACAGAAAGACGTAAAAAGGAAACTGAAAATCAATAACGCTGGCTGTTAGCGTGCGGATTCCGTCATGTCGGTTTCATTGTCGCCTGGATATAGACTGTCAGTTCACTGAGTGGAGATGAAATATGAGGAATGCGTCTAACACAAGGGGAGACTGTATTTAGACTACCTGCCCGTCACATGTCATATGCCAATGTCGCGGGTGCAGACAACGTATTGATGTGCCGTTTTGCACGATCCTCGTGCGAGTGTACTTAAATTGACATGTAACAAGGAATCACGTGGGCAGACTGGCAAAGGTGCTCTATCAAGAACTCGGCAGGATCAGGTCGATCTGTTTCCACCTGTCTGGAGACGCTTGTGTTAGCTGGTGAATCTCATTGCGACGATCCAGATCAATGCACCAGATGGCCTCTAGTTTCGCTGTCTGCACAACCACTGGTAGGCACTCAAGGTCTGACCGGTGCGTAGGGTTAATGCGTAGGTCAGACATGTGCTAAGTCGTAGCCACGAGACCCTCTTCTTAAATTATCTCATTGATTCATTTACCCATCAGCTTTAAATCATGCACAGTGTGGCCTCAAAGCGTAGCTGATGTGGTGTAGCGTATATGGACTAGTCCGCACGCAGTGACATCTCCTTGACGAAAATGAAGCTGAAACCTTCGCTGTCTGAACAGGCTGCCTGTTGAGGACAGAATAAACGACACAGTTCTGTGCCTTTCGTTTCATATTTCTCTACCCGGTCATGATCCTTCCTACACTTTCTGACTTTCTTCGGTTACTTAAACATCTCCTTCCCTTACCGGAGGATCTGTATGGTGGAACATCACCGGGTACTTGTTCAGAGGGTTGAAGGTTCGAAATCCTGAAGCCCATTTTAAGATCAGGTAGTACGAGTCTTGTGTTGAATATGTTATTCAACCCCCTGCGCGCGCGCGCGCGCGCGCGCGCGCGCGCGTGTGTGTGTGTGTGTGTGTGTGTGTGTGTGCAGTTGACAGCTGCGCAGTGTCAGGTGCAAAACGCTGTATACTAATTTTGTGTGCATTGTGTAGTCGTGGTTTGTGGTGGACTACTTGACTGCATTGCGTGACACAGTAAATCATTCATTATTCTCTGTCCCTGTCTGTCTGTCTGTCTCAGCGTGCGTGGGTACGTGTGTAAGTGTGTGTGTGTGTGTGTGTGTGTGTGTGTGTGTGTGTGTGTGTGTGTGTGTGTGTGTGTGTGCGCGCGCGCGCGCGCGTCTGTGTGTGTGTGCAGATGACAGCTGCACAGTGTCAGGTGCAAAATGCTGTATGCTAATTTTGTGTGCATTGTGTAGTCGTGGTTGTGGTGGGCTACTTGACCTCAGATGAACAATAAATGCTCTACCCCCTCTCTTCTCCTTCGTTCGCTCGCGCGCTCCTAACACTTTTATTGATTCCTGGATCAATAACACACACACACACACACACACCCACCCACCCACACCCCCCCCACACACACACACACACATACATGCACACACACAAAGATGTGGATGCTTTGTCACACACACACACACACACACACACACACACACACACACACACACACACACACACACACACACACAGAGATATCGATGTTTTGTCTGTCTTACCAGTGCGCCTTTATAGTTGTCGCTCTTCTTCCTCTGAATTTTTTTTTCTCTTATTTTTTTCTGTCTGTCTTCTCTGTCTGCTTCTCTCTGTATCTCGACTTTTGTCCATGTTTATATCTTACTGTTGTGTTGATTGTTTATGCTTTATAAGCATTTTCTTTTTCCCTTTCTTTCTTTTTTTTTTCTCTTCTTTTTCCCCATTTGGATGGTTTCTTTTGCCCTGGTGACTGATCTACAAAATGTGTTCATGCTTACCTCTCCACGTGTGTGTGTGTGTGTGTGTGTGTGTGTGTGTGTGTGTGTGTGTGTGTGTGTGTATCTGTCTGTCTCTCCTTCATATCTAAGCACTGATTATTGTATTGATGGTTTTTTTAATGCAATTTTTTTCTTGTTCTTATTCTTGAATTTTTCTCTTGTTTTAGTTTTCTTTACCCAGAGGGTAGGATTAAAAAAAATCATACTTACCCTCTTAAAGTAAAATTCGTTTTCTCTCTCTCTCTCTCTCTCTCTCTCTCTCTCTCTCTCTCTCTCTCTCTCTCTCTCTTCAAGTGGGACTGGTCGACAGTCATCCAGCCCAGACATTACACAACCACAGACTATTGATTGCTTGAACTGATCCTATAACGGAGCACGAATCAAACGTCGGCTTTGGAATGGGGGGTGGGGGGGGGGG